>OY720453.1:9814228-9899228 GCA_963082715.1 Harpalus rubripes | reverse complement strand
ATTAAAGATGCCAATGTATCCTCAAGACAAAATACTAGCGTTCGCGAAACGCGAGTCAAATCTCAAACTTTTACATGTTTACTATTTGATTACAGACGTCTTCTGGACGTGACAAACTAATGCAGACTATCTAAAAACAAAGCGTATCTTCATAGCAAATCTCGAGGAGGTGCAAAACACAGGGTAAGGCATTTGTAACAACTATCAACCCTGCACGTAAGCTTGTAATAACTTAAATACTTAATTGTCAACACATAACTGCGTTACAGTCTTCTGACAGCTAGACTAAACAAAACAGCTGTGGAAAAAATGATAATTTCTAAACAGAATTTTGACTAACAAAGATAACAAGTTGAAATATAATTCATGAACTTTAATTTTAAAAAGTTTATACAAAGTTATTTGTTGCAATTTGTTAGTAACTTTGTAATAGAGTTGGGGATAAATATGTGTAAATATTTGACAACACTATGGCTGAGAGAATAAAGGATCAGAACACAATGCTTGTCATTTTTGGATCAAAGGTTCCTGTGTCTATGTGAAGTAAGCTGATTAGATGATTAGTGAGCTATCAATTGTTTAACAGAGCGTGATGTTGTGATTGATATGATTGAACCCTTGATGATTTGTATCGAACTGATAAGGGGATGATTCTCAGCACAACATTTTCAATAGAAACAATGTTTCAATGCACTTCAGGAAATGTCAAAATGTGTACTGCTGAAAGTTATATACATATTATTTAATGGGTATTTACGAATTTAATATTTTCAAGAAAACAAGATTTAATTTACATATACATAATAGTAGTATGTATGTAGGTCTTGTCGTTATACTGAATATTAAAAGATCTGCTAGTGTATACTAATTTAATTATGTTACATAAATTCAATTAGCCCTAAAATCCCACAAGGTTTACATTCCTAGATTTTGGAGAACGACATAATGATGAATTTGCACAACTAATTATATTTGTGGTTTAGAGTTTAGAGACCAAAATATTATTCTTCAAGTACCATTGTTTCATATTATTTTACTTGAAATGTATAATACAAGAGCCGCGATAGGATTATTTTGTATAAAACACATAGTGACATGGTTCATATTTTTTAGAATTCTATTTTTAATATGTTCAAAACAATTCCTTTCAATAAGAATACTGTAACGTTTTTATTTATTTGGGTGAAGTGTAAAAATCAAAGAATTATTATTAATTAAAATAGATGTTTATTAAAACGATAAATAAATATTTAAAAGATAATAACAATGACGATTACTACTATTAAACAAATATTAAATACTAATTTAAGACTACGAAACTAGTTAAACACTAACTCTATTTATTTGTCATTTTCAACTCCACGACATCTATACAGGATGTTTCAAAGAAAGTGTAAAATAATTTAAGGGCGTATAGTTCTGACCAAAATGAGTAAAAAAACCGAATGAATATAGGTCTGATCTTCAATTGTTTCCGAGAAAAACGAAAAATCGAAGAAAAACTGACAAAAATAGTGATCCAACATAATTTTGCCTATGTCAGTATATAGACTACAAAACAACAATAAAATTTTATGTGAAACATTTTCCTCAATATCTAATAGCTACGAAGTTATTTGAAAAGTAAATATTGGACAAGGTCGTCGCAACATTTAACTTAGTATAGTGATTTGATTTAAAAAAAATCTCGGAAACTATTAAAGATCGGACCCATGTTAATTAGCTTTTTTACCTCCCGCTACCCTTGGTAAGGGAGGTATAGGGATCGTGCTAAAAATCGCATATCGAGACTTTGTTAAATGACCACGTTTTAAGGTCCCCAGAATCCAATTTTAGCATTTTCACGATGATGTCTGTGTGTATGTGTGTGTGTGTGTGTGTGTGTGTGTGTGTGTGTGCGTGCGTTCGTGCGTGCGTGCGTGTGTGTATGTATGTATGTATGTGTGTGTGGATCCTCCACTCTAACTCAAATACTATAATTCAGAAAATTTTGAAACCTTGCATTTCGAAGTTTTTCTGTGATGGAAAAAGCCTATTAGATTTTGGAGAAAATCGGATAACCGGAAATGGCACTTTACTAAAAGCTCAAAATAGTTTTTCTTCGAAAAATACCTTTAAATGTTATTTTTTCGAGATTAATGTTATTATAAAAATTAAAGATTATTAAATTTTATATAGATTTACATTAATACTTTTTCTATATTTTATGGATAAATTTATAAAATTATCTACAATTTAAATCCCACAGCCTACGCCTTGAACAAACAAAATGCAGTTATTCAAATGTATGTAACTGACAGATAATTATCACTATCAAAGAACTAATCATTTCAAAATAATATTAGTAACATTTTAAAAAGTAAATAGAACAATAGAAAACGAATTCAATACAGTTTTCAGTATAAGTAAATATGTAGGTATGTATTTAGATTAATAAATATTAACGATTCACAAAAATATTTAAACTAATCCTCATTTTAGAATTAGTGAATTCTATTCTATCCCGGTATTTAAAATTTAATTATTTTATTATAGCTCCGGTGGCTCAATGGTTAGAACACCGTCTCATGTCATGAGTCCCCTCGGGGCTCTGAGTTCGACTCCCACTAAGGCATGGATGTGTGTGAATGTTAACCCACTCTTTAATTGGGATTTAATTCTGTTGAAAGGTTTAAAAAAATGTAGTTACTTGGATTAGATTAGACTATATTTTAAGAAATAAACTGTCAAAATTAGAGTAAAATTCTCTAATCCAAAAAACATAATCTTTTTTGTGACTCGGGCTGTAAATGGCGGGAGGTATTGTGTTGGCCACACCAGATTTTTTAACTCTATATCTATTCAATATATAGTACAAAATGTAATCAAATCGAATAGAGAATAAAATATTCTTTAATATTTGTAATAATATTGAATATGAAAAAATTATATTTAACAGCGTTTTTTAAGAAAAACTGTCAAAAACTTCAAATTTGAATACTTCCGGTCGACCAATTATAACCAAAATCTAATCAGCTCTTCGTTTTGATGTAAAGAAGAGAAATACGAAAAAACTATAATTTTTGAAAAGGTGGTATTGGAGTTATGCGATCCGAAAGAATCGTCACACACACATACATACATACATCAATACATAGCAGAAATATAATCTTTTGCAAGGAACTTTCTGTATGACATTTATACAAAATACATAGAACTGACGGAAGGTAATATGCTGGCCACATCAGATTTTTTTTAAAAAAATTTTATATAGGTAATAGTATATTAAAGAACGTGTTTTATAAGACATGTTTTTTTCGCACGCGTCAAAATTTAGAAAACGAGCGTCAGCGAGTTTTCTAATTGACAAGTGCGAAAAAAAGTCTTATGAAATGAGTTCTTTATACTATTTTTTATATTTTGCACCTTCTACAAACTAAAATATTTTTAAAAAACTGTTAATATTAAACCGAGTTGATTTAGGGAAATTTGTAAGTGAAATGTTGTAGTTGGTAACATTGAATTGACCACATTCAATTATTATTTGAAAGTTCATGTCATTTCAATATTTACGAACAAATTTAAGTGAATTTAGTGTAATCATGGAAGATGAAATCAGTTGCACTCCGCCTGAGCTACGTAATATAGCTCAGACTACAGGAAATAATCTACTTCCTAAAAAATCGCGCGAGATTTATGAGAAAGAATTTGCAAATTTTGACATATGGTGTAAAGAAAATAATGTCAAAGGCGTAACAGAGAATGTTTTGATTGCTTATTTTGAAATGCAAAGTAAGACGAAAATATGTATTATTATTATATTCATTAAATAAAGTGATTAATTAAGTAAAAGAAATTTTGAGGTTATATTGAAATTTCTTATCTTCCAGCTTTGACGTTTGACAATTTAACCCTTTCAGCCTCAGTGTACAGGAAATTTTTATTTTTTCTTATATTTGAATTAAAACTTGCTTTAAAATTAATTAAAAATAATTTTCTATCGTTCAAAGGTTCAATCTACAAATTTTTAGTACTACTAGGTCCATCTATGTGGACTAATTCGAACATATTAACATTACTCAATTTGTGATTATATTTGTACATTTTCATGTAAATAATCTTCCCTAAATAAAAAATAATAATAATAACGACATTATATTATTAAAATGAATTGTCAATTAACTAAAAATAAATTAGGTAAAAATGGGTTAAAGAAACGTCATCTAGTACCAACCGTCTAAAACAAAAAATTGCGTATCGAAATGAAGGTCATTACGATACGCAATTGCGTATCGTAATGACTTCATTATGAACGCAAAATATAAAAAATAATTTGTTGTACTCGCAACTTAAACTACTACAAAAAATCTAGTTGAGATATTCAAATGTTTGTAAGTGACATATAAATGTTCCCTCTTTCCAAATTTCTGAATAAATCATTTAGTTTTAAACTATAACAAATATATGACTCACATATATTCAAATCCAATTAATCACAAAGCGCTAGAACCATATCCTTCAATAATACGTACAATTTGTCATTCGATTTTAGTGTCCAAATCAGCAGAGTACAAAGTTAGCCACCACGAACCACAAACAACGGGTGTAAGTTTGTTGATAATGAGGCTGTTTGGTTAGTGTTTGTAATGGGATAAATGGTGTTGTGTTAATTTTAGAGGTGGTTTGACAGTTTTGTTGTTACAGGATTGGTGTCTGTCTAGCACAAGGACTATCGCTGTTCACTGTCGATGTCGACGGGACGCGGATCAGCGCGCTGATTGCCATAACGTGTTTACTCTTCCCAACAACGATTTTCACTGTCAATATTCCCTCACATCATACACTACACATATATGCACTAAACATCATCTTATTATTATAATTATAAGTTACATTTATGTGTATCTATTTACATGTACATGTAGCTAACGTGCAGGTAATGTACACTGTTCTCCAAACTTTAAGCGGATTAGTAATAGAATTTGGATATTGAATCAGTTTAACAAGAACCTATTACAATGTAGTATTAACCATACGAAAGTTATACGTTTTACGACAACTAAGTATACTTGAGTGGATTAAAAAAATTACGATCTAACACAATAGTTATTTGTATCACTAGTCTAGAAACTGCACTTTTGCGAGTGCGAGTATATTTTGACATGCCGACCGTAAAATAGTTTCCTGACGTGTAATACGCAAGATTTTTGTGCCGGCTTCTCTCTAAATTTATTAAATAAGTTTGATTTGTTGTCCAGTCCAAATGTGAAATACCTACTAGGGATTTTTCATGTTGATAACATCAGAAGATTTAAATAATTTTTTACTATTTCGGTGTTCTTATGAGTCTGTAAAAGCACTGTTTATCACTGAAAACACGACGTTTAGAAGATCTATAAACGTACTATTTTTGGCGCCTTTCGTATTCTAGAGGTGGTAGTCATGGTGATAGGACTAGAAAGAAATTTATAGCTATAGCTGTGTTAGTTCAGAAAGATGAATCTGTGAAATTAAAACTTTTCAACTAAAAAATTATGAAACAAGAAATAATGCGCTCTGATTTGCTTTGTCAAAACAATTTAAACGATAAGCTTTATTTATTACAATTTAATTTTATGGTAATATTGTAATTTTCAGCTGCTTGTATTGTTACATCAAGCAGGGTTTGAAATGTATGGTGCAAGTTACTTGAAATGTTGACACTGTCAACTCAATTTGTGGTTACTTGCATGCAAAAATGAAAATTTTACGATCCATGATTTTCAGTTCCACGTCGAGGCGAACTGTCGAATATTAAATTTTTTAATATGATTTAGACATAAGTGCCATATACAAATACAACATATGTTTTGTATTGAAGAATGTAAGAACAGCTGTTGCTGTTATGTCTGCAACTGTGCAGTGGATGTGTTGACAACATGGTGGAATGTAAAAGTGTAGATCAATAAATTGTTCATTAATGTATTTCATTATTTAAAGAGTTTTATTTATGATAATAACTAACAAGAACCAGCGATCCCGATTCGTTATTTGATAAATTTACCTTTATTACAAGATATTTGTCAAGTCAGGTGGTTCATTAATAAACCGGTGGAGTACATTGAAGTGTTGGTTTTCCTCTTCCATAATTATATAATTAGGCTCCGGGATTTAAATTATAGATAATTTTATAAATTAGTCCATAAAATATGTAGAAAAAGTATTAATGCATATCTGTAGAAAATTTAATAACCTTTAATTTTTATAATAACATTAATGCCGAAAAAATAACATTTAAAGATATTTTTCGAAGAAAAACTATTTTGAGTCAAGTGCCATTTTTGGTTATCCGATTTACACCAAAATCTAATGAGCCTTTCCATTACTGAAAGGTTTCAAAATTTTCTGAATGATAGTATTTGAGTTAAAGTGGAGGATCCACGCACAAATACACACAGATACACAGACATCATCGTGAAAATGTTAAAATTGAATTCTAAGGACCTTAAAACGTGGTCATTAACAAAAAAAACTTTACAGACTAGTAACGATTCACATAACCTCACAAAAAATAATTGTGCGATTACTGCTACCCTGTCTATGTTAAGCCGTGAACAATTTACCCTCGAATATTATATTGAAGAGTAATATCAAAGTTGCTTGCAGTATATTATAGTAATTAATTATAATTAATTAAATAGAATAATGAACATGCCATTCCAAACAAAACAATATCAAATAGGAATAGCTCGTTCAGGTGAATTCAAAGAGCTCATTTCAGTACTAATTACTTTCCAAATGAAGATAAACAAATGAACAACAGACGCATCGCAGCAAAGAGAACGGTGACAAACGCCGCGACGTAGGCAATGCAACCAGGCCCGCATTTACTGTTACGACGCCTGTAGATATAGACATTTTTGGCCCTAGATCTATATCCATTTACGTTGGTACTTGCACTATAAATCACTGACGAAACTCAAAAGTTTGACTGTAACCGAACATGCCCAGGTATTCAAATGGTGTTCTCTCTGCGACAACAGGCATTTACGAAAATTCGGCCTGTAGATATCTACCGACTGTGTTCGTAAACACGAGTGGTAAAAAGTTACCGTGTTCGAAAATTGTACAATATCTACCGGATTCATGAAGAATCTAATCCCAAAAAAGGTAGTGATGCAAAGCGAAGCGCGCATTAAAAGTGGAAATGTGTTTAAAGTAGGACTCTGCTCAGTTTAACTACTACCCTGTTTACCACTTGCGTTCTTAAAATCGATTCCGGTAGCTATAACCTCATAAACAGCTGTTTACCGGTAACAGTTCACCGGTAGAATTTTCGTAAACGCCTCATACAACTGACGGAAGATAATGTGCTGGCCACATCAGATTTTTTTCATATATAATATCATAAGTGATAAATTCTTGCCGGAAAAATTTTCAGATTGTTACGAGAGCTGGTTGCCTAGCAATTTATTGAGTGGCATTGACAAAACAATCACGAGTTGTCAACGAGTGATTTTTGATCAATGTCACGAGATAAATTGGCAACAAGCTCGAGTAAAGCAATCGGAAAAATTTTCCAAGATAAAATTTAACCACGAATGGTATTCGGATGACTATTTCCAAAATAAAAATCAGGTAATCATTTATATAATTTTTTCTTGGCAAGAATCTTGTAATTTTTATTGTGTTTAGAGGTAATGGCCCGTATTCTGAGCGCACTTTTATAATAAAAGCGCTTTTATGGAGCACGCTTTTACATTAGAATCTTATGAGGAGTTTGCTCCATAAAAGCGCTTTTATTATAAAAGTACGCTCGGAATACGGGCCATTATGTTTCAGTTTACTTTTTCAACATTTTAAATAGATTCCTGTCCGAATCGACTCGTTTTTAATAAAAATTGATATCACTGAAAATATACACACTTTGACAAGTATGTAAACAATGTTTCTAAAACGTCAAAAAATTGTCGCTTATCAAAACTCACTTACTTGTAAAAATACGACACTATTGGCTTAAAGGGTGAGAAAAAAAATTGTGACGGTGTTTTGTCGAAATTAAACTTGGTAACTAGGTAGAATCCTGAATTTGGATTGGTTTATATATTTATGAGTGAAATAGTCATTGTAAAAGTCTCAAATACCTATTATCATCGAATTCTATCAATGAAAATGAAGTGTTATGTCTTATGTATAATGCGGCTCTGTAGAGAAAACAACGTTGCAGTTGATGCAATGTATTATCGCTGGTGCTGCCACCGCAGCGGCATATTTCACAAGCACCCTGCATCTTTCTAACCAGGAAAATGGCGGCGGGCAATACAAGTAAGGTTAGGTAATTACGCTGCCATTATAAAATGTCTGATAATCTAACTCTTAACAACGAGACAAAGAACGCTTTGTGTCTCACGATGATGCGATATTGTTCTGCTCGTTTTCACTTTCGACACTGAAATTCAGTTAGCGTTTACATGATTGATGTTGGTGTCTAAATTTTCAGCGCTAGAATATTTCACCAGATATTATAAGACCAAAGATCCGTGCACAGATTCTAAGTTCTCCCAAGAAAAATTTATCATCTATGGTGTAAGCTTTTTACTATTCAAAGCTTTTATATTTTACAAAGATAGCAGTGTGAACTGATCTGTACGAACAATTCGGTGGTGAGTTTTTGATGAATAAGCACGTTTTAGGGTCCCTAGAAAACGATTTTACTATTTTTACGATGATAAATTCTTTAATATTTATAATAACACTAAATGATATTTAACATCATTTTTTCAAGAAAAACTTAAAATCTTCAAATGAGGGTACTTCCGGTTGACCAATTATAACCAAATTTAATCAGTTATTTGGATGTAACGAAGAAGAATGCGAAAGCATTATAATTTTTGGAATTGTAGTATTAGAGTTATCGTAGGCGAAATTTTTGTCACACATACACGCACGCACGCGCACGCACACGTACGCACGCAATCATCTTAAAAATACTAAAATCGTATTCTAGGGACCCTAAAACGTGCTTATTCATCAAAAACTCACCAATTTTTTGACCTAAAGATGACGGAAGGTAAAAATATATCATCACGGCATATTACACATTGTTTTGCTTTGTACACATATTTCGGTAATGATGATGACATACTCGTATTTGTACCGTGCGGACGTTTACCAGATGTCACCTCACGGGCACTCATTGCTGGCATGAAGGGATCAATTTTGTGCCATTTAATATTCGAAATATTAAACGTCGGTCAGGATCGAACCTGGTTCCCCATATTTGCGATCAGATACTCAGGCACGCAGCCACAAGACCCCCAACTAATAATGGAAACAGGGCCGCTCCTCATGATGTAAAATTTGCAAATTAAAGTTTAAACTATACTTTTTGTTCTTCAAAAATGCTAGATTTATTAAATTGATGAAATTTTCCTAGATTCATTCTTGTAATCAATAGGTTATAATCATAGTCGATTGTTGTAATCAACAATTTTACAACAGATTTCAGAATTGTATATGCATTTGATATTTTTGCAAAATGTTAATAGGGATTTAAATATTGTATTCATTGTGGGATTCATTCTTGTAATCAATATTCTTGAGTTATAATCAATATATTCATTGTTCTAAACAAAATTTTCATAGTTATTATTTCAATATAACAATGCTAGAATAATAACGAACCGATTGATACGATAATTATTTTATTTATAACTAGAGCTCTAATGCAAACAAATTAAAAAATATATTGTTCACTTGTATCACGTTAATTTGTAAGTTTTAAAGTAATTTTGTCTTTACGAATAGCATTTTATAAAAATTTACTATTATTTACTTTACTGTTTTGATACGGCGTTCCTCAAAGTCAGGTGCCTTTATGCGGGGCACAACGTGGCCACCCGCACGGCGCGGCCCTGAATGGAGATCACTTCCTGTAGGATATAACCAGGCCCGGATTATCATTTCTTTAGTTTTATTAATGCTTGATTTCATTAAATTGTTTTTCTGTATCGGTGTCTTTGTGAGTCTAGAAACGCACTGAAAACTTGTTATGAAGATCTATAAACGTACTGTTTTTGGAGTTTTTCGTTTTCTAGAGGTGGTACGACTGACTGCTTTTAAAACTGATACATAAATGACATATCAACATCAAATTGCTGTCAGTCAACAAAGAATTTTCATCTGTGAAGTTCAATTTGTTAGCGGTAAGTGCTACCAACGTAACTAATTTTACAAGTCGCATTTATTAAAAATCTATAGAATTATAAAATTACCCGAATAGAAAAAGTAGTATAAAAATATGTTTAATAAGGACTATGATCGTACTCGTCCTTTATAAAACTCACCGCAAAGCGGCTCGTTTTCCAAAGTTGGACTCGCCTTATGAAATTTGTTTTTTAATGTACCTACTATTATAAGGCATCAAAGATACATTTACCACATGTTTATAAGTAACTAAAGATTACAACTTTTATTTTGCATCTCTATTTTTCGAATGAAACGCATTTAAACAATAATTTTGGACTTATTAGATGCAGTTTTTAATTCTGAAGAGTTTTCGTATTTATACTTTTATTCTACAATTCATAGGACAGAAATTACAGTAATGAAAATTTGATCATTGTATTTGTTAAGATTCATAAAAAGTAGACACCCGGTATATAAATATTAGAATTATTTAAAATCTTCGACAACTGTCATAGCTCAACAGGATTTATCAAACACTTTACTATACTGATTTCGTGTAGTTACAGTAAATGTGACTGTTTACGTCGTCTGGTAACTGCAGGCACTTCTCTCTTTCCGTTTTCCCATTTTTCCAACTACTACTTGTGCGCCCCCTCCGTGCCTGCGCCCTAGGCCATGGCCTAGGTTGGCCTTATAGGTAATCCGGGCCTGGATATAACCACCTCGTGAAGCATGATCGACAGCGTGTAAAACTCGGCCACATGTCCTCCTGCCAACGGCAACGGTCAAAAAGGCACTAGACGGCCCAGACATCACATCGCGGCATATGGCACCAGCCGAGGCTAATTGTAACGGAAATGTTGCATTTTTCATTCCTTTTATATACACGTCTACCGCGCTCTGCGGTGGTAAATGTAATAAATGATGAAATATAAAATAAAAACTCACTATGAATAAAAAATTAAATACTCGTAGAGCATAAAGTTTTTTTAGTTTAGTTTTGTCTGGATGAGAGATTGTATTTTATACTACGTTAAAACAAATACCACCACCGTTATTTTGAAATGAAATTCTATGTAGAAAAGTTTCCATTTCTTTATATTTTTTGTGACAATATTAAAGTTTTTTCTTTAAGTAAAAACAATAGATTTTGAACTAAAGTACTTTAATTAAATTACATTTTTATTGATTTAAAGTGTCTAGACTTCAAGTACTCCGATGATTAATTTATCATTTTCATACAATCAAAAGGGCTGACTCACAATTTTAAACAACGAAGTTTCATGTAATAAATGTATCATTGAAATAATCAATACTGGTGACAAGGCGAGGGTAAGAGTAATAACAGATAAATAACTGTTTATAAACTTTTCTAAATTTTAGTTTCAATAATCATATTTTAACTCTATTTATCTATTTAAGTTATAAATGTCAAAATTCAGTTTAGAAATTCTTTTCGTATTATGATAGTCACGACATTTATTTGTTGATCATTAAGTTTAGAAATTATTGCGTATACGTGCGTGACTTTGAATACCCTAGCCTATGAACCCTGTACCCCTAAGATAATCTTCTCCTAAGATAGCACTTTTTTTTAGATAGTCGACATTAGTTACTCATGGAGTCGTGCAGACGTTTTGTTGTCGGAACATGTAGTGTTTTTTACCTCTTGCTAAGAGAGGTATTGAATTCATGATAAAAATCGCATATCCAGATTTTAGTGAATAAGCACGTTTTAAGGTCCCTAGAATCCGATTATAACATGATGTCCGTATGTGTGTGTGGATGTGTGTATAGATGTGTGTGTGGATGTTGGCTCCACGATTTCTCAAATTCTATAAGACTTAAGACATTTTTAACTACGGACTTCTCAATCTTACAATAATGGGAAAAATTGATTAAGTTTTAGTAACAATTGGACAACCGGAAGGAATAGTTACAAGAAAAAAATCATCTAAATATTATTTATCGAAAATTTATGTAAATACTTATATTATAGAACGTTAAATTCTTTATTCAAAAAATATAAATTCATTATTATATCTTTTATAGATTTAGAGATAAAGAAATGCATATAAAATAATTTCCTGTAAAAATTCTCAGATCAAACGACTTCAAGGCAAGAAATTCAAATGATTGTAATTGACACATTAATGTCACTGCCAAAAATATGTATATGCCACTGTCGAAAATATTTGTACATCATTATGAAGATTATGAAAATAAAAATAAAGTCAACAACGCAATAGAATATACGTAAAAAAGAATATAAAAGGAATTTGCGAAAAAATGACAAATATAAAAAAAGAAAAGGAAAGTAGAAAAAGAAAATTTCAGGATATTGAATATAAAGAAAATGTAAGTATTGGACCTAATTTACATTAAAATATCCCATAGATTTTGCAAATATACGTGAGAATTATTTTGTAGTGAGACATGAATATAAGTTAATTAAATTCAATTGTAAACATACTGTACTTCTGAGCTTTTCTTTAATAAACAAAGTACAATGTTTTATTTTTTCTTTTTGAGAAAATTGTATTTCAAGATTGTGGAAAAAAATCATGTGTAGCACACGTGAGCATATCTTCGTGCGGCCAATTTCTGGACGCGTGAGAAAAAGACATACTTTGCTCACTTGTACTAAAAATAGCTATTATTTTAATATGCTCAAATTATAAAATTAAGTAATCACTGTATATTAAACAAACGAACGTTGACAGGTTCATATGACATAATTGACATTTACTTGACATGTATTTGCCAGTAGTTTACCCAACAGCACCCAGGGGGCAATAGTTCCGTGCTGACAACTTCATGCATTGCCTTGCACTTTCTTGTTCATGTTTTGTTCGGTCCTAGAAATTAGTTTGAAACCGTTCCAAAAGAAGATTGGCTAGGAACTTTTAAGCCTATGGCACACTTGTCGATGAGCATCAAGGAGCATCGATGAGCTCATCGATGAAACAACAGTACGCACCCGTCATCGATGGTTTTTAATTTCATCGATGACAAATACAGCGTTTTTTTCTGTAACGCAAAAAAGTTAAGTTGGTAATAATACCAGTGAAATGTTACTATATTTTTAAATATAGATGTTTCCCGTTTATTGTTGCTGTTTGTAGATATAGGCGCTTTCTTTTTAGGGGGAAAATGAACTGATCTTATCTCGTACTGAACTGAACTAAACTACTCCTAAAAAGAATAGTATATTTTTTAAAATACGAAGAAGATAAAAACATATATAGCATTATATTTATAATATAATAATATGCTGAATTTGCTTGTGATTATAGTCTGTTGTAAATGTGATTTGATTTTGACATTAAATTCTTTTACCTTTGAATATTTAAATATGGATGTATTTCTTATGGTAATTAAACATAATATAACGTTTCAAACTAATTAATTTCTTCTATTCATGTCATTTTAATATCAAACACCTACAAAAGACAAAATACATAGCAGTCAGTCATATTGACGTGACATTGACATTCGAAATCAGTTTAGGATCTATATGATCCTGTTTCAAAGGTGGTGCTTCGCGGGGACGTGGACGAAGAAAATGGGTAGTACAATATCATTTATCCTCTTTTAAAAGGAACGATTTAGAGTAGATGTGTGCTACTCGGAGTTGATCTTCTTGATAAAAAGAAAGCGGCGTTGGTTTTCAAAACACTGTTTTTTATTTGACACCTGACACTTTATTATCTATTTTGACATTAACGTGAAATGAGACTCAAAAGATACGTCTGAAATGAGATACGTTCGTTTCATCGATGCTCTTCGATGAAAATAGCGGCGCCGTATTTTTCATCGATGACGGGTGCGTACTGTTGTTTCATCGATGAGTTCAACGATGCTCTTTGATGCTCATCGATAAGTGTGCCACAGGCTTTAAGAAGTGATAGAAATGAATGATGAAGTGAATGTTTCCAGCGTGCCCATCATAATACCATATAAGCCGTTAATTACAGTAAAAAGCGTAGAAGCCACACACAATTTTTTGTCAAAAGCTACAGAATGGAAAACATACAAAAATAAAAACCTTTAATAGGAACTTTAAAATATTCATGTGTTAATGCATCACATTTTAATGAAACAAAAACACCGACCATTTTGCTAATTCTGCATACATGCTCGAAAAAATAATTCCCCTTTATCCGAAAACAAAATAACAGTAATTCAATATCCAAGCAGGCTTCAGCATCGCACCCACAAACAAAATCTGATTCATCCGCTGAGTGGCCAGCCACAACAGCATGGTCGAACAGGTGCCCCGTATCATTTACATATCAAAGAATATGTGTTAAGTATGGCCAATTTTTTTCGTTAATCAAAATTTTAACGACTGGCACACGTTACATACATGCATAATACATATTTTGTTCACGCGTCAGAGAAACAAAACTTCAAAGGATGCGAATCTGCGCCCTGTGCGTCTTTTTGTACAATCATGATGAAAGTTGCGACAAGAACACTGCACTGAACTCTATTTACCTTTTTTGCTGAAGTGTAAATATGAATTAAGTTTAAAAGACTTCGGCAAAACAAAGTTGTTTGTTTTAGGGTGCTGTAATAATTATGTATAGGCGGAGTTTCACTTTTTTCTGCTCGAATGATTAATTTTTAAACAGATTGTTACGTAATTTTCAAGGTGAAATAAATGAGCCAGATTGTAATTACTGCAGTTTAACAACTCTGTTAATTACAGCAATTTTAAATGGAAAATTCGGGTTCGAAAATACTTTTTAAAAATAGCGGTTTCGTTCTAAAAATAGAATTTGCAGAATCATTCGTAGTTACTTATGGTACCTACATGTTATATTAGATTCCGCAAGTGACTATAATATCTCCAGTAATATGTTATATACCCATTGATCTAATAAATACATATGGATGGAGTCTTGCCTATAGCTTTACACAGTGTGCTGTGTGGTTAACTTTCGAGAGAGATAGCTATACACAAAGTCCTGCAGTGGGAGAGCGATAGAAGAACGTAGACGTTAGTCACGTGGTACGACTACCGTGTAGGCTCTGTAAGGCAACAGGAAAAGTTGTAAAATGAATAAAACTAATGATTTTTAATAAATATTTTTATGAATTATTAGTTACTTTTGTATTTTAATAGTGTAATAAGCAAATTAATATATTATTAACTGGCCAATGACTAACTACTTTATTATCAAATTAATTTTTTTCTTATATTATATGCACAGCACAGCTTAACCATTTTAATTTTTAGTATGCTTAATACTTTATTTATAATAATTTTCTTATTATATTTAAATAAACAAGAAATTTCGAGAGCGCTAATACAATTCTAGCGACAGTAGACCTCAGTCACGTGGTTCTCGCTCTGTCTTTATTGTACAATGTTAACCACAGACTATCCTTGTCTACGCTCCTTCCATTTACGAAGTATTTATTAGTTCTATGTATATACCATTATGTGAATGTGAACCCACTCTGTAATTAAGATGTAATCCCTTTGATGGGTTTTAAAAAAAGGTAGTTACTTGGATTAGATTAGACTACATTTTAAGAAATAAACTGTCAAAATTAGAGTAAAATTCGCTAATCCAAAAATAAGGATTAACTTAATCTTTTTTTGTGACTCGGGCTGTAAATGGCGGGAGGTATTGTGTTGGTCACAACAGATTTTTGATATAATAATCAAGTTGGTGACAGTGATTTTTGTTTTTTATTGTGTCCATTGCCTAGATATTTTGTTTATTTAATGCAATAATACAAATCCCAAATAAAAAAAATGTTTTTCGTGAGAGATTCTACATTTCCAGTACATTACCGTCCCTCTGATCAATGTATTTTGTACAAATTCCACACAGAAAGTTGCTTAGAATTGATTCTATATTTGCATTAAAATTATAACACACACTATGTCAATCGCACTTGACATTGACATCCGTCTATCACATTTTTTTAAATCACAGGAACGCTTAATCCAATCTCGCGATCATAACTGATCTCGGTGCCTTTCAGTCATCTAGCTTAGTGCTTGGCTGTATTGCTGCATAGAACATTTCCCGGGTCAGTTACTCTCGAATAGCTTACATTTTTAAAAAATCTTTTCTGATTAAATTTAAAGATGACATTCGACACTATTTTTACCTTCCGTCACCTTTAGGTAAGGAAGGTATTGTCTTTGGTCAAAAAATTCGATGATGAGTTTTTAATGAATAAGCACGTTTTAGGGTCCCTAGAATACGAATTTACTATTTTTACGATGATGTCTGTATGTGTGTGTGTGTGTGTAACAAAATTTTCGTCTGCGATAACTCTAATACTACAGTTACAAAAATTATAATTTTTTCATATACTTCTTCGCTACATCCATATGAAGAGCTGATTAGATTTTGGTTACAATTGGTCAACCGGAAGTACCATCATTTGAAGATTTTAACAGTTTTTCTTGAAAAAACTATGTTAAATATAATTTTTTCACATTTGATGTTATTATAAATATTAAAGAATATTTTATTCTCTATACGATTTGACTGCATTTTATACTTAATATTAAATGGATATAGAGTTAAAAAATTATAAAGAAATTAAATTTCATAAAGTAGCCATAGCTATGGAAACAGCTACTATATTAAGAAAATTCTGATTGAAAGATGTCAGTGTCAAGTGAAATTGACATAGTGTGTTTTTACTGGAAATATATGTATAAAATACATACAACTGCTTTATGTATGGAATTTGTATAAAATACATACAACTGCTTTAAGGTAATGTACAAGAAATAATAATAATAATAATAAATCTTTTATTTCTGCAGATACATTACACTGTATATAGAAAACGAAACAAAATAACAATTTTCTGTATGAAATTTGCATAAAATACATGCAACTGCCGGAAGGTTATGTACAAGAAATAGAATATTTAATTTAGCAAGTAACTTTCCGTATGAAATTTGTACAAAATACGTAGAACTGACGGAAGGTAATGTGCTGGCCACATCAGATTTTTTTTTTTTTGTAGTTTTCAAAGAAAATTCAATTAGTTGCTATCTGCTAGAGAAATGTTTAACTTAAGGCGGATTCATGCAGCCATTTACATTTATATTTAATTTAATTTTAATTTTCATTTAATTCTCATTTATCTTTTTTCAAATGTGTCATTCAAGCAGACATACAAAGTTAAATTAAATGAAAATTGAATGCATGTGCATATTGACATTGACAAGTTCGGTTGGTAAGTTAATTTGTTAAAAAATGTTTAATGAAAGCGATAGTGAGGACGAAGTATTGGCGTTGGCGTTGAATTTATTTATCATAAAAAACAGAAAGAAACGACACCGGAGATTCGCGGTACGTCCAATGAATAGGTGTCGCTAAAAAATGGGGTTTTAAAATAATTTGCTAAAATTCATGAAAGAATATGACCATGATAATTTTATATATATATATATAAGAATGACATCAAATTTATTTGATAATTTATTAAGATTAATTGAACCCCATATACAAATAAATACAAATTATATTGCATTGATAACCGTACCCGTGCTTTGCATTTCTGCTCCAATTAAATTCCAAATATTTCTTCTTGCATCCCGACTTTTAAAAACGTCGGTTTTGTCGTAAATGAGTGCATTTGGTCGCACTAAATCGGCCAATTTACCGTCGTCGAAAT
The DNA here is from genome assembly GCA_963082715.1 of Harpalus rubripes. Taxonomy (NCBI): domain Eukaryota; kingdom Metazoa; phylum Arthropoda; class Insecta; order Coleoptera; family Carabidae; genus Harpalus; species Harpalus rubripes. The sequence goes on along the minus strand of OY720453.1, from coordinate 9,881,420 downwards.
TCATCTTTGTTGATTTGTCTCTGACATTTGACAAAATTCCAAATAAAAATTTTGACGTTTTAAAACATCGCATCTGCAGTGAATTTTCATTTTCATTCAAAAGTTGAAAGTTGGTTATCTTATAAATTAAATGAAAATGAGAGATAAATGAGAACGTAAATTAAAATGGTGCATGAATGCCTACATTGGTTTACATACATTTAATTTTTAAATTAAATTAAATGTAAATGGCTGCATGAATCCGCCTTTACTGGCGATAAAAGAAATATGTATCCATACTTCGCAATAAAATGTTGCTTTAGTAACAAGCTTTCAATAGTTTTCTTGTTTTCTCTGACTGATACGAATATAAGAATTATGCACTATATTCTTGTTGCAAAACTGTGCTTATCACCTTTGGTTAGAGCTAACTGATGATGGAAGTTAAACTGTTGTTCGCAGCCTGCTAACCTTCAGTTCAATTCTTAACTAATGGTTAATAAACTGTTACTTTACTAAAGGTGGTAGGGATCGGGTCTAGACAAATTAAAATTTGATGTAATGATGTAGTAAACTAATTATATGACTAAAAAATGTATGTATGGGGTCTCGTGGCCGCGTGCCTGAGTGTCAGGTCGCGAATCTGGGGAACCGGGTTCGATCCCGACCGACGCCAAATATTTTCGAATTTTAAATGGCTCAAAATTGACCCCTTTGGTGCACTCTCCACGCCAGCAATGAGTGCCCGTAAAGTGACGCCTGGTAAACGCCCACACGGTACAAATATGTCATCATCATTACCAAAATCTGCGTACAAAGCAAACTGGCACACCCAGCAATGGGTAATATGCCGTGATGATATATATTTTTTTTAATGTATGTAATATTAAAATTTCTGCGTTTTCTCCTTAATGATCTCTATAAAAACTATTAAACAACTTAAGCGCATTCATACATTATTTTTTATTGAGCATACATAATTTAACTATCTCAAAATAAGGGGATTTACAAGAAATTTAGCTTAATAAATATGCAAATATTCATCAAAACATAAATTTGATTATATAATCATTTAAATAATATTATATTTGAAAATAAAATATGAAATGCAATATTTTTGCTGCGTAAAATTTTAATTAAATTCGCACCGCGTAATCCATAATTAATATATTTACGTACACTTAATACGATGTAAATTATTTAATTCTATATGGAAAAACAATTCCTACATTTGTACTGATTTAAAATAAACATACATATATTTAATTAATTCATTTGTAATGCACATATTAATAAAGAAAATGTGAATTTAATTATTTTAACGTCACTTGCAGTGATGAATAAGAATTTTTAAATGAAGTGAAAAGGTAAGAGAAAGGGTGACATAAAAGGATCTGACTATAGCACTTAGCTCAGATCTAATCTAAGGGGAGGGCCCAGCATGATAAAATGTAATACTCCTATTTTTATTAACTCTCTTATTTTATGTACAGTGTGGGTTTGAAGTATAGAATATTAAAAATAACAGCGAACTCAGCCTGGTTTTTCTTTAAACGCGCTAAAACACACCGATTTTAATTTTTTTAAATGCACATTAATATGTACGATTCACCTTCCGACTTTCATTTGTTTTAAATAGCAATATAGATGTTTAGCAGTGGAATCCGATTGTGATTTTTCTTCCCTATATGACTATGCAAATAAATAATAATAATAATAATAATAATAATAATAATAATAATAATAATAAATAATATTTATTACAGAGACTAAAATAAGTACATGGCATACGAAAAGTCATATTTTACATAAAAAATACACTATTTAGAAAAACGTGTATTTATTAAAATTAAGGCTTATCATTAAGGCTGCCGTCTGAAGTAGTATTTTCGCAATTTTTATTGCATTTGCGAACCAGTGAACAAAATTCAATAAATTTATACTTTGTTAATATAAAATACTTGTGTCTAGGGGCAGATATATTTAATATATTTTTAAATTATATATTGTAGCCGAAAACTTATATGAAAATGATTTTTTGAAAAAATAGTTAAAATGAAATATGTCAGTCCACTGGTCTATGTTATAGTAACATTTATTAAGAAGATAGGGTTTTAAACCTTGCTTAAACTGTAATATAGATTTAATATCTTTTAATTTTTGCCGCAGATTATTGTAACATTTTAATCCGAAGTAATTGGGATTATTTCTTGTTTTGTTTAATTTTATATTAGGAATGGTGAAGTTTGTTTTACCGCGAATATCATGATTGTTTATATCACTATGTATCGTTATTGTAAATATATAAGATAACAGTGTAAATATAAAGGCAAGGGATGTTTATAATATTTTCATTTTTAAAAATATTTTTACAAAATGCTCTTCTGTCAAGTATATGTTACATACTGCAGTTTTTTGTAGTTTAAAAACGTGTTTTGCCATGGAAGAGCACCCCCAGAAAATTATACCATTACCTATGGAATGAAATTTACCATAATAAAAAGTTTTTACAGTAAATACATCAGAAAGTAGCCTTAGTCTTAGTAGATAACATAAGGTGGCAAGAGTATTACACATGATATCAATATGCTGATCCCATACTAAATTTTCGTGGATATTAACGGTTGAACATTACAAAAAATTGACTTTTGTTTATCTTTCTTTCTGTTTGAGAAGCTGATAACAGAAGATTTACTAATATTTAACGATAAATTTAAAGAAGCAAACGAAGACGACAAACTTGTGGTTATTTTTGATATTTCATTAGCATCCAATAATAAAATAAATACGTCAACTGCAAAGGCAACGAAGTTATGCGATTCCAAAACTTTTTTTATGCCATTAATATATAAGATGAACAAGGTTGCATAACAAAACTTCTGAGAAAAATCGAGCTGAAAATTTAATAATAATGAATAATCAAGATACCTAGATTTCATTTTTCAGTTTAGAATTTTTCGTTTATCATGTTTTATAAGTTATAAGTACCATAATACCAACATCAAATTTTTAAAATCACAAATATTTCCATGTAAAACAAATTTGAAATACTACAGTAGTTTTAAAGACAATCCGTCAGTTTTGTTTGACTCGGTATATGAAAAATTATTACAGCAACATTTTTACATAAATTAATCAAATCGTGCTTGTAATGAAAAGTTGATTCGAAAGTATGCCTCCCATTCGCTGGTAATAGAGTGTATAAAATGTGGAATCGATTTGGCATTTTTGTTTGCGGGCCAGAGCTGATTATCCGTTGTAATAACATTTTTACGGGCGTTTAATTATGTTTACATGGACGTAATGCGATAATTGTACGTCCAATTCATTACATCTGCATTCGGTGTTTGCTGTTAATGCCAACCACCACGCAGCTGCTTTCTCTACTTCATTGCATGCATAATATTAAATGTATTTACTTCATAACGGCTGTAAGTTCAAACTTTAATACCTGCCAAGGAAGTATCACTTTTTACCCACCGAACTAGAACTAGTATAGTATCATATGCTAACAAAAATGTATGGAGGGATCTTCAACAGTCACTCATTCAGAAAACTAACCCTATTTAATGCCGCTGACCTTTTAAAAGGATTTACAAACTCGTTTTGCATAAGAATTTTAAACAAAAGGATAAAAATTTGTATTTTAATTGAAACAAATATAATCTGGGATTTGAGAAATAAAAACTTTGTTTTAAAATGATGAATAACATAATTACCAGAGTTATACACAACTTTCAAAACCGTACAATAATCAAAACATTAAAATTATAAACTAATTATGCGTTGTTTTTACCTTCCGTCACCTTTAGGTAAGGAAGGTATTGTCTTTGGTCAAAAAATTCGGTGGAGACTTTTTGATGAATAAGCACGCTTTAGGGTCCCTAGAATACGATTTTACTATTTTTACGATGTCTCTATGTGTGTGTGTGTGTATGCATGTGTATGTATGTGTGTGTATGTGTGTGTGTGTGTGTGTGTGTGTGTGTGTGTGTGTGTGTGTGAGTGTGAGTGCGTGTGTGTGTATGTGTGTGTGTATGTGTGTGTGTGTGTGTGTGTGTGTGAGTGTGAGTGTGTGTGTGTGTGTATGTAACAAAATTTTCGTCTACGATAAGTTCCATTCTACAATTCTAAAAATTATAATTCTTTCGTATTTCTCTTCTTTACATCCATGTGAAGAGCTGATTAGATTTTGGTTAGAATTGGACAACCGGAAGTATCCTCATTTGAAGATTTTAACAGTTTTTCTTGAAAAAACTATGTTAAATATCATTTTTCACATTTAATGTTATTATAAATATTCAAAGAATATTTTATTCTCTATACGATTTGACTGCATTTTATTCTTAATATTAAATGGATATATAGTTAAAAAATTATAAAGAAATTAAATTTCATAAAGTAGCCATAGCTATAGAAACAGCTACTAGTAAGAAAATTTTGATTGAATGACGTCAGTGTCAAGTGAAATTGACATAGTGTGTTTGTCTTATAATTTTACTGGAAATATAAGATCTTTTGCTATAAATTTTCTGTATGGAATTTGCATAAAATACATGCAACTGCCGAAAGGTAAACATATTAGATTTTGGCTAAAATTGAAAACCAGAAGTTATACTTTACTTGAAGCTCTAAACAGATTTTCGTGAAAATATATTGATATATTCCAAAATGTATGGATGGATGGATGTATGTATGTATGTATGTATGTATGTATGTATGTACCTATGTATATGACGATTCTTTCGGATCGCATAACTCCAATACCACCTTCCCAAAAATTATAATTTTTGCGAATACCTTTTCGCTACATCCATATGAAGAGCTGATTAGGTATTGGTTATAATTGTTCGACCGGAAATACCCTAATTTGAATATTTTAACAGTTTTTCTTGAAAAAATGCGGTTAAATACCATTTTTTCACGTTTAATGTTATTATAAATATTGAAGAATATATTATTTTCTATATAATTTAATTACATTTAGTTAAAAAATTATAAAGAAATTTAATTTCATAAAGCAGACAGTTGTGCTATAAACATGGAAACATCTACTATATTAAGAAAATTCTGACTGACAAAAGTCTGTCAAGTGCAATTGACATAGTATGTTTGTGTTATAATTTTACTGGAAATAAACAGAATCACAAGAAACTTTCTGTATGAAATTAGTATAACATACATACATAGAACTGACTGAAGGTAATGTACCGGAAATATGGAATCTTTTGCAAGGAACTTTCTGAGTGGAATTTGTAGAAAATACACAGAACTGACGGAAGGTAATGTGCTGGCTACATCAGATTTTTTGATAATGTAGATGTAAATTAACAAAATTGGTGAAAGGTAATGCTTGCTCGAACAGCTTTTTATTTATGAATATGAGAATTTTAATTTATTTTTATTAATTTTTTCTATCAGTCGTCTATTTAGAACGTTATTATGTTAAGCTACCCGTATTTACCGAGCACTTCTCTAAAAATAACGTCCAATATCAGCTGTGGACATAACCTCCGAGAAATTACTTCTTGAGGTAAAGAGTTAAGGCCCTCAACAAAGACAGCCTGTAGCCGCTTTCTGCTTGGGAAACGCAATAAAAAATGGCAGGTGTTATTCGGACATCACCTGGCGCTTCGACACCGCCGCCACGTCGCCATAGCCATCTCGATCTCTTACCCGTTGGAGCAACCATATCTCCATCTTTGTCTTACACATACGGGCTCCGCTTTCACAACAATTCGGAAATCGTATCGAGAGATTTTGTTTTCGTCGTTGGTGACGTAGACACAGCTGCCGATGCGAGGTTGTTTATTTGTTTGGCTGTGTTCTAGCTTTTTAAGGTTAAGCAGAGCGGCTAATATGTAAATTTCTAACAAAGTTTGTTTGGGTTGGAGTACTTGTGGGATATATGTTAATTAATTTTAATTATTAACCAAATAAGATAAAATGTACGATGGGTCAGTGAGATCGCCTAATAAGTTATTTATTTCTTCCATTATTTTAATGAGTTTTGGAAAGTTTTACTGATTTGTCCTTTTCTAATAATTGCAACAAAGTGATAATATATTTGACTTTAAAAATTTATTTAGAATGTTCTAAAACAAAAACTAATTATTTTTTCTTACCTTGAAAATGGAACTCGTTGCGGATGGCCGAATTTGAATACATCTGAAATTTTAAAAAAATAAGTACACTTCAAATAATCAACTGTTCAGGAAGTAAAATCTTCAACCAAGTACAAATAGGCGATTTGGGGAAAAATTATTGTTTAATATATTATTTATGATAGCTAAATTGTAGTTTTTAGTTTGTGTTGTGTCATTTATGATTCATATTATATAAATAAAAATAGTGAAATATTTAACTACCTATACATTTTGTAGGCTGTACTGCTTTTTGCTCCTAAATCCCGATATTTTCTATGTCACATGATAAAAATCCCGATTGGTAAAATAACTGACTAGCGAATGAAAGTTGACGTTTAGATTATTTTATAGATGTGGATTCTTTTGAAAACATTTGTCTATATTTGATTTGAAATGAAACCGTTACAGAAGATTAGAATTGTACTCAATACCAGGAGGTATTTGAAATGACCTTAGCAATAGGATTCAGGGATATATTTAAAAAATTTAATACCGCAAATTCTAGTTCGTTCGTCTCAGGTGTAAGCAACCCTCGAGTCGGAATTACTATTAGAGGAAATTAAAAATAATCCTATTTCATAGCCAAACTAAATAGTTTAAAGATCAAAATATTTTGTTATAATCAACATCTATCTGACGCTAGTATTATTTCTCTGTACAGTCGCCGAAAAATACAGTCTTGCTTATTTCTGTACAAAATCATTAACAATGTTATTAATGACAGTTGTATCCTTGGCCATCTTGCGCTAAACATTCCTCGTATAGCAGCGAGAAACAAATCAACTTTCAATTGTAATAAAGTTAGGACAAATTATGAAATGAAATCTCCAATCTAGGAAATGTGCAATATTTTTAATGAAATCCCTTGTAAGATTGTATTCGCTGATTCATTCAATGTATTCAGACGGGAGTTGATAAAATACTTTAGTTCTATAGATATCTAACTTTTAATTATTATTTTTCATTGTTACTATTATAACAGGGAAATTTCAATTTTCTTAGTCATTTTTATTATTTACAATGTGTGTACTTTTTGCAGGGCTTTTATGTACTTAATTTTTTATGTATAATCATCCTGTAATTGGAACTTTTAAGTTCTGTTGGATTGTTTAAATAAAATAAAATAAATAAATAAACATAAATGAAAAATGTTTAAATTTTTTAAACGCACCCCTGTTTGATATTCAGTTACCCTAGTCGGCCATCTATTTTCAGCCAGACATAGTAATGTATTTCTGTACTTTCCTAGTCCAGTATTTAAATGGGTTCATGCAAAAATTTCATACCTGAATATTTCGTACAATTCCATTCTTCTCTAGGGTTTCAAAAGAAACCACATCTATAAAATAATTTAAACGGCAAATTTCATTCGCTAGTCATACCATATAATCATATTGTATTCATATTGTAAGAGTAGAAGATTATGACCCATAAGTCTACAAGATAGAAAGAGCAAAATAGATGCGCAAAAAGAGATGAAATATTCTGGGTACTTTATTGAATGTTTTTATGACTGGTATATTTTCAGTGTATCTAAACAGGTGGAAGAAAATAAATACAATAAGCCATTATGTAAATAAGAGACCCCCATAAAACTTAAATTGTACAGTGTTAACTAACTTTGGTACAGGAATGAAAATTTATGCATGTTTCAATATTACATTAAATTGCAAAATTTTCAACATGGTACAAAAAACGTCCAGAAGAATAACATTGGCTATCTCCGCCACACTGAACATAGAGTGTGAGACACTGTATAGCAAGGGCGATTTTGAATAGGTAATAATAATTTTAGTAGCCAAGCTTTTTAATACTTTATCTTTAGGGAAATCAATGAAAGTTACGTCAAATATCTTTGTTTTTGTTATAAAAAAATAATCTCTTAACCAGAGATTTAAAAAATAAATCTTTCTAGCCCAATAATATTAAAATTTTTAAAGAATATAGAACAAATAATTATTTTAAACAGCGTTTACGAGGTTTTCATTTATTTATTTTTTTCTGTGAAACTAATTACCAGCTTAAACGGAGAGATTACTGAATTTGTTCATGTATTGTTTCAATATTCGTATTTAAATTACATATATTCATAAATTGCATTGTTTTAAATTTACATTTAAGAATTGAAAACATATTTCCAAGAATACAACCAGCACTACTAGAGTGTATTTACTTCCATATGGCAGCCTATATTTAGAGGTATTCATATATTCTAAAAATAAAGCCTACGACATTAACTATTGATATTCCTCATTTAGGGCCATTTTCACCACGCTCAGTTAAATAATTCTTAAGTTTCAAATAACCAAAGATATAAATATCCCAGTTACCTTTAACAACGGAATAAATAACACGGTCCTCTCGATTTTGGTGCGTATAAATATTTAACAGATGGATTAATTGTGCGTTTGACGCTTCGAGCGTTGTGCGCTGTCTCAATCCACACGACCACCAAAGCGGCTATATATATATATATATATATATATATATATATATATATATATATATATATATATATATATATATATATATATATATATATATATCTCACAACTCTCGCCCCAAAGCGAACGAGGAAACACAAGACTGCACTCGGATGGGTATTTTCGAAGAAAAAAAAAACTAGCTTAAAAGATATTCGAGAAAAGACGTCTTAAAATTGACCAATCAGAGACCTACACCTTTAACGTGTGTTTGTCGTAATTTTACGTTACTAGGGTTTTCTACAAATCAAATCTTCTTTAAAATAACAACTCTGTTAGGACCTCTGGCATAGTTGACATGTTGAGTAATCTTGACTACTCTGTTTAACTTTCACTTATTGTAATACTGATGATGAGAACTTAGTTCTCGAAATACGTATTTAGTTTTTGTTTAAAATTAATTTTAAGGTTAAGGGGTAATCATAATAGTTTCAATTAATTTGTTGGTTTATTCCATTGTGCGTATCTTCTATTTCTTTTAATTGAAAAGATCTATTAATTAAGAATGACTCAAATTGTGGAATGCATGTCCAAACAAAAACGGATAATAGCTATTTGTGTATTAAGAGCGCAAAAAGGGATATTGTCGATTGAGAGGTTGTTGCCGCGCGACGCAGGAGCGAGGCATTCTCTCGAAATCGACAATGTCCATTTGCGCTTGAAACACACACAAGATTTTTTCTACAGTCGCCACAATGGGGTCCTCCACCATAACAAAAATTTATTTTTTCTACAGTCTATATACAAAGTAGCCATTTGCGCTCTCTTTTGTCAACGCAAAATGTCACTTTGCCGCTCTAGAGCGACAAAGTAGAAAAAACGCTCGCTCCTCAAATTTCTAACTTTACTATATTGAGAAATGTTACTTGGTTACATTCTTAATGGAAACGTTTAGTCAGGAATTAATGACACTGTAGTTACACATTACCCACTTACATAACCAAGCAAAATGCCGCACTGCTGTGAAAATGCATTCATTTACAAAAACGAAAGTATAAAATGCTTACATTAGATTGAAGCAATAGCTCAGGAAGAATGGAATATACCGATAAGTAAAAATAAATAAAAAATAAATTTTTGTTATGGTGAAGGACCCCATTGTGGCGACTGTAGAAAAAATCTTGTGTGTGTTTCGATCGCAAATGGACATTGTCGATTTCGAGAGAATGCCTCGCTCCTCCGTCGCGCGGCAACAACCTCTCAATCGACAATGTTCTATTTTGCGCTTTTAATACACAAATAGCTATTTTATTTATTTTTACTTATCGATATTTTCCATTTTTCTTGAGCTATTGCTTCAATCTAATCTAAGCATTTTATACTTTCGTTTTTGTAAATGAATGCCCTATTTTATTTTCACAGCAGTGCGGCATTTTGTTTGGTTATGTACCATACCGACAGAGCAGTTATATGTTAAGTGGGTAATGTGTAACTACAGTGTCATTAACTCCTGACCAAACGTTTCCATTATGAATGTAGCCAAGTAACATTTCTCAACATTGTATAGTTAGAAATTTGAGGAGCGAGCGTTTTTTCTACTTTGTCGCTCTAGAGCGGCAAAGTGACATTATGCGTTGACAAAAGAGAGCGCAAATGGCTACTTTGTATATAGACTGTAGAAAATAGCTATTTGTGTATTAAGAGCGCAAAATGGGACATTGTCGATTGAGAGGTTGTTGCCGCGCGACGCAGGAGCGAGGCATTCTCTCGAAATCGACAATGTCCATTTGCGCTCGAAACACAAGATTTTTTCTACAGTCGCCACAATGTGGGGTCCTCCAGCATAACAAAAATTTATTTTTTATTTATTTTTGCTTATCGGTATTTTTCATTCTTCTTGAGCTATTGCTTCAATCTAATCTAAGCATTTTATACTTTCGTTTTTGTAAATGAATGCCCTATTTTATTTTCACAGCAGTGAGCCATTTTGTTTGGTTATGCAAGTGGGTAATGTGTAACTACAGTGTCATTAATTCCTGACTAAACGTTTCCATTAAGAATGTAGCCAAGTAGCATTTCTCAACATTGTATAGTTAGAAATTTGAGGAGCGAGCGTTTTTTCTACTTTGTCGCTCTAGAGCGGCAAAGTGACATTTTGCGTTGACAAAAGAGAGCGCAAATGGCTACTTTGTATATAGACTGTAGAAAAATAAATATATCATCACGGCTTATTACCCATTGCTGGGTGTGCCAATCTGCTTTGTACACAGATATCAACAAGATACAAACAAGAATAAGAAAAACATAAACAAAGGTTAAAGATATGAATGATGAAATTTTTAATGGTTGTAAATAAAATTTGAATAACAAGCAAAATTAAAAATATACGCAATCATTTCACATTCATACTGTCTACTTTAATATCCTCCCCTCATTTTCCCACACCCTACCCCTTTTCGATCAGTCATTACCTCATCCACGTCCACGTGCTGGTTAGAGTCCAGTTCGTTGGAGGGCCGTGGCCCTTTATCACGCATTAATGACAGGCGAGCCAGAACGCGCCCCCTTCCCCACACTTCCGCTCATGATTTCCTCCAAGATTTATGACCTGTGTGGGTGGGTGGCGTTGCTCAGCAAGGAGACCAGCGAATTTATTGCGTACGTGAAGAGGGGATTGGGTGTTAGATCGGAATCTGACAATTCGTTTACTATGAATGAAAGTGTCTCGTTGTTTAAATTTTAACCCTTTAATGTTTACTATTTTATTTTATGGATAAATTGCGGTGATGTTATTGTGATGTATGTATATATCTAACTTTTGATTGATGATACTCGGATAATTGAAAGAGAAGTTGATGTGTAATGATTATAATTAATTATGGACCGCTCTGAATTTAATATCTGAATATCTGTTTATAAAATAATAAACATATTTACAAGAATTTAATTAATCTTCTACATTTAAAAGTCTCGTAAAATTTGTACAAGGATTAGAATAGAATTATTGAAAATAACACAAGGTTCAAATATTTTAAAACAAATATGTTCAAAACATCTTAAAATCTCCTAACCACACTTCTTTTGAAATGCAATTTCCTCTTCAGAAGAGAACTTTGCCCAAAAACTAGCCAAATGTCTCTCTTTACCAAAACAAGTAAATAAGGCGGTTGTTCTATTACTCTCATTGTTTTTACCTTCCGTCACCTTTAGGTAAGGAAGGTATTGTCTTTGGTCAAAAAATTCGGTGGTGAGTTTTTGATGAATAAGCACGTTTTGAGGTCCCTATAATACGATTTTACTATTTTTAGGATGATGTCTGTATGTGTGTGTGTGTGTGTGTGTGTGTGTGTGTGTGTGTGTGTATGTGTATGTGTGTGTGTGTGTGTGTGTGTGTGTGTGTGTGTCTGTGTGTGACAAAATTTTCTAATGCGATAACTCTAATACTACAATTCCAAAAATTATAATTCTTTCGTATTCCTCTTCGCTACATCCATGTGAAGAGCTGATTAGATTTTGGTTATAATTGGTCAACCGGAAGTACCTTCATTTGAAGATTTTAACAGTTTTTCTTGAAAAAACGGTGTTAAATATCATTTTTTCACATTTAATGTTATTATAAATATTAAAGAATTATTTATTCTCTATACGATTTTAATGCATTTTATACTTCATATTAAATGGACATAAAGTTAAAAAATTATAAAGAAATTAAATATCATATATATTAGTCAGCTTTGCTATAACTCTGGAAACAGCTGCTACATTAAGAAAATTCTGATTGAAAGGTGTCAGTGTCAAGTGCAGTTGGCAGTATGTTTATGTTATAATTTTACTGGAAATATATGATCTTTTATTAGAAACTTTCTGTATGGAATTTGTATAAAATACATACAACTGCCTTAAGGTAATGTAAAAGAAATATAATCTTTAGCAAGGAACTTTCTGTATGACATTTATACAAAATACATAGAACTGACGGAAGGTAATGTGCTGGCCACATCAGATTTTTCACCTCTCGCTAAGAGAGGTATTGAATTTTAAATTCATGCTAAAAATCGCATATCCAGATATTAGTGAATAAGCATGTTTTAAGGTCCCTAGAATCCGATTATAACATTTTTACGATGGTGTCCGTATGTGTGTGTGGATGTGTGGATGTTGGATTCACGATTTCTCAAATAAAGTAAGACTTAAGACTTTTTAACTACGGATTCCTCAACCTAACAATAATGGGAAGAGTTGATTAAGTTTTGGTAACAATTGGACAACCGGAAGTAGTAGTTACAAGAAAAAAATCATCTAAATATTATTTATCGAAAATTTATGTAAATACTTATATTAAAGAACGTTAAATTCTTTATTCGATAAATATAAGTTCATTATTATATCTTCTATAGATTTAGAGATAAAGAAATGCATATAAAATAATTTCATGTAAAAATTCTCAGATCAAACTACTTCAAGGCAAGAAATTCAAATGTTTGTAATTGACACATAAATGCACTGTCAAAAATATTTGTATGTCACTGTCGTCACTGTCAAAAATATTTGTACATCATTATGAAGATTATGAAAATGTAAAAAAAGTCAACACCGTAAAAGAATATACGTAATAAGAATATAAAAGGAATTTGCGAAAAAATGACGAATATAAAGAAAAAGAAAAAGAAAAGGAAAGTAGAAAAAGAAAATTTCAGGATATTGAATATAAAGAATATGTATGTATTGTACATAATTTATATTAAAATATCTCATAGATTTTGCAAATATATGTGAGAATTCTTTTGTATTGAGACATGAATACGTATTTGTATTTAAAAATATTTTTCGTTTTATGCATACAACCAGGTAAAATATCTTACGAGAGGTTATGTGTTGGCCACATCAGATTTTTTTTGTTAAAAACTGATGACAATAGAACTTTTCATTTTAACGGCTATCTCTTTCTATCGCTGCAAATGGTAAGAAAATGGCGCGGACAACTGCCAGTTGGGCTGTCAAACAAAACGTCAAAAATATTGCAGTTATTAAAATACCTGTATTCTCGGTGAAAATTTGCATCCAATTATTTCTCATCATCCCTACAACAACGTTATTATTTACAAAATTATAATTTCAATATTTTTCTTCGTTTTTAAAAATTTGAGATCTTACACAAATATGTTTTGTAACTTATGTTATTTTATTATTTTTATTTATAATTACTGACATACAATGTACTTTTTATGTATTAAAGCTGAAGATACACCACTATGGTCCGAAACGTTTTAACAAATAATAAACATAATTTAGACTGGATCAGTAAGGCCTTTTTTCACCAAAAAATTAATATATTATCCTTAATTTGAAGAACCGACCATGTATTTTTTGAAAAAATGTAGAAATTCCCCTAAATATAGGCTACCACATAGTGTTAAACACATTCTTACCACACTGGTTGCATTCTCGATTATGCTATTGTAATAATACCATTTCAGTTTGTATCTATTTAGTTGCTATATTATTTATATTTTTTTTTGTTTAAACATATTCTTTATATAACTATGCGTGTCAGGTCGCGAATCTGGGGAACCAGGTTCGATCCCGATCGACGCCAAATATTTCCAATTTTAAATGGCACAAAATTGACCCCTGTGGTGCACTCTCCTCGCCAGCAATGAGTGCCCGTGAGGTGACGCCTGGTAAGCGCCCGTACGATGCAAATATTTCATTATTACCGATATTTGTGTACAAAGCAGATTGGCACACCCAGCAATGGGTAATAAGCCGTGATGATATATTAATTTATTAATAACAAATATTGATTTTCTATTTCTCATAAAAATTATCATCATTAAAAATAAAATAAATAAATATATCATGACGGCTTATTACCCATTTCTGGGTGTGCCAATTTGTTTTGTACACAGATAAATAATAATAAAATTATCTATGTAATAATGGTGTATTATAATAATTAATTGATTAATGAACATTATACACAAAATTATTAATATTAAATTAGCGTAAATCACTTTATGAATTTAACGATATTTTCACTCTAAATATTGATATTACTTTTTCATTTAATTTTGAACGCTAAATCCGACGATAATATTTTAAATACATTTGTAATTTCCCAAAATCACCCATCTATAATTACAAAATTGGTATTTAACAATCCCACACAAAATATCAACAATGTAGCAGAGGACCACAATTTTATTTTATTGCAATGTATGTACATACATACTTTTTTTACCGTCCACCTACACAAGAAGAAAATTTGAAAAATGAAAAGTAAATAGTACAAATTGATTATATTAATTGTTTCTGTATGTATTTAATCTAATCCGGGCAAAGTGTGCATTTATGTATCAAGGCTGCAGATAATTAAGTGAATATCTCCCTGTTTTCTAGTTTATTAAAAAAAGTTTTTTGATTACAACAAAAACAATAAAGATAATTTGATTACAATAATGAAAATGACTAACAAACACTCTTAAAAAGGCAAAATAAGCAAAATTGGATGATTCAATATTCCAATTCGAATTCAAATGACAGTTATGTGCCGGAAAATTTTCTCACCATACACGCTGAGACATCTGGCGGCGCGAAAACCAGCCTACGTAACTAAAAATGTAATCATGACCAATAACGCATGATTTTTGATGTTTGATTCACGATCACTCACGTTCACGACGTTATTTTGGCACTCACGACGATCGCGCCCGGCGGGTCACGTTCGTGTCATGTAATTATTTCTATGTACATTTAAGCCTGTTTGACAGTCGTTGTTATCAAATTGGTAATTAATAAGTTTGGTAACAAGTTGGTTTCATTGGAAACAAATGTTTTGTTTTTCATGGACAAAGAGGATGTCTGTTCTATCACAAATATCATTATAAATTTGGTAACAAATTTATTAAGAAAATTATGATGATGTCAAACAGGCTTAAAAATAAGAATATCTTTAGTGAAATCGAAGCAACTGTGTATACAATTTTGAGTAAACAATAAAACATAATGATAAGAAGACTGTAAAGTTAAATATGGAAACTAAGATATTTTTTAAATAAAAAATAGAAGAAAACTTATAACTCAATCATGCCCGATCATACCCGATCACGCACGATCATTTTATAGTGACTCACGCTCTCGTCCAATCATGACGCAATATTTAAATTATATTCACGATCAAGCGGGTCACGCCGTGACCCATCATTACCCGACAAAATCACGGTCCGCGCCCACTTCTTTGTGATGAATTCACACTTTTTATATACTAATAAATGTCAAAAACTAAAGCGTAGTTTATATAATACGGATATATTTGTACAAGCATAGGGGATTACAGCGCAATTGATTTAAGAGAAATTAGGAAAAAATATTGAAAGTATATGCTTAATAATAAATATTAATAAAGAAATAAAACGACATAATTGAAATACTTCGGAAATAAGGGGATTTTTGTTATAGCAGCTCGTCACTCATATGAAACCCATATATATTATTTTGATTGGCGGCTCAAAGACGGCCTATAAATATATAACGTATACCCAGTTAGGGGCGGAGCCTACAACCAATGGAAGTACAGAAATTCAAATAGCGGAGGCGTGGCTATCAGTCCAGTAGTGTAATTTTCAAGCAGTTTTTATTTGAATATAAATATTTTGCATTAAATAAAATAAATAAATATATCATTACGGTTTATTACCCATTGCTGGGTGTGCCAATCTG
This sequence comes from Harpalus rubripes, assembly GCA_963082715.1. NCBI lineage: Eukaryota > Metazoa > Arthropoda > Insecta > Coleoptera > Carabidae > Harpalus > Harpalus rubripes. Next base: position 9,865,153 of record OY720453.1, on the reverse strand, counting down.
CTTGTATACAGATATCGGTAATGATGAAATATTTGCACCGTGTGGGCGCTTACCAGGCGTCACCTCACGGGCACTCAATGCTGGCGTGGAGAGTGCACCACAGGGGTCAATTTTGTGCCATTTAAAATTGGAAATATTTGGCGTCGGTCGGGATCGAACCCGGTTAAACTTAATAATTTAAATATATTTCCAATTATAAATCATGTAGACTTGTACAGTATAATAATATTCATTTATTTTTTATAAATATTATTTAGAAATAGCATATATTTCAAGAATATTTAGGTCCACGAAGAAAGTAGTTTGATATAAAAACTTATATTCGTGACGTCACATCTATATTATCAAATTTTGGGGGACTATAACTCGCTTATTAATAGGAATTTTTTCACCGGATTTTCGCGACAGTCTTAAGGTGCATTCACAAATGAAAATTAGGTTTATGGTTTTTGTTTAAGTTTAAGTAAGTCATTCATAAATGTAAATTTAAATACATTTCCAATTATAAATCATGTAGACTTGTACAGTATAATAATATTCATTTATTTTTTATAAATATTATTTAGAAGTAGCATATATTTCAAGAACATTTAGGTCCACGAAGAAAATAGTTTGACATAAAAACTTATATTCGTGCCGTCACATCTATAATCAAATTTCGGAGGACTATAACTCGCTTATTAACAGGAATTTTTTCACCGGATTTTCATGGACCGTCTTAGTTTTACTTATACGTTCAGATGAAATTATATTTAAAATATGGTGGAATCCCTATTACTAATTTCTTTTATAAAATAAAACAGATGTGTGGAAGTGCAGACCACACAATATTTTTATTATTGCAAATTGTTCCATTCTACGAACTGTGAATGTTACATCTATTTTAATCCCGAAAAAACATTTCGTGAGTAATTGAAAATCGTGAACAAATTATTAATTTAAATTCTCTTTGTTCCCAGCTTTAAAAGAGATTAATCATCAAAAATGCATCTGACAATAAAATGATTATAAACCCATCTAATAAAATAACGCACGTTCAATCCGTCATAACTGAACACATGCATTAAAACACCACAAAATGGATACATTACAAACAATTTCATATTTCATACAACCGCGGAAATGATGTTCCAACGCGCAGTTCTATAGAAATTTTTGAATTATTTCCCCAATAAAAACGGGAATAAAATGAAACAGATTGAACGGAATCTTGATTAATTAAAAACTGAAACATAAAAAACACAAAAAAGCGTTTTGTTAACGGTTTCACATCCCCTTAGATTAAAACTAGAAATTTCCATGCAAATTACCATTGATTTTTTAATTAATGATAAAAATTTGCATAAAGGACTTAATTTGTTTCAAACAAATCAGAGTGAATGAATGCCAGATACAAAATATGTTATTCCAATTTAGAGAAACAAATTCTTTTTCGCTTGACAACAAAAATCTGATGTGGCCGGTACAATTCTTTATTTTGTACGTGTATCGTAATAATATATATATATATATATATATATATATATATATATATATATATATATATATATATAAATGATGAAATTAAACAATAGCTGTATACATATATGAGCCATTAAAAATTAGCGTGGTGTTAGTCAAGTTTTTGTAAAAAAAATAATGTCGTAAGATGGCAATTTTTACCTTCCGTCACCTTTAGGTAAGGAAGGTATTGTCTTTGGTCAAAAAATTCGATGATGAGTTTTTAATCAATAAGCACGTTTTAGGGTCCCTAGAATACGAATTTACTATTTTTACGATGATGTCTGTATGTGTGTGTGTGTGTGTGTGTGTGTGTGTGTGTGTGTGTGTGTGTGTGTGTGTGTGTGTGTGTGTGTGTGTGTGTGTGTGGATGTGTGTGTGTGTGTGGATGTGTGTGTGTAACAAAATTTTCGTCTGCGATAACTCTAATACTACAGTTTCAAAAATTATAATTTTTTCGTATACTTCTTCGTTACATCCATATGAAGAGCTGATTAGATTTTGGTTACAATTGGTCAACCGGAAGTACCATCATTTGAAGATTTTAACAGTTTTTCTTGAAAAAACTATGTTAAATATCATTTTTTCACATTTAATGTTATTATAAATATTAAAGAATATTTTATTCTCTATACGATTTGACTGCATTTTATACTTAATATTAAATGGATATAGAGTTAAAAAACTATAAAGAAATTAAATTTCATAAAGTAGCTATAGCTATGAAAACAGCTACTATATTAAGAAAATTCTGATTGAAAGATGTCAGTGTCAAGTGAAATTAACATAGTGTGTTTGACATAATTTTACTGAAATATAGGATCTTTTGCTTTCTGTATGGAATTTGTATAAAATACATACAACTGCTTTAAGGTAATGTACAAGAAATAATAATAATAAATCTTTTATTTCCGCAGATACATTACACTGTATATAGAAAACGTCACAAAATAATAATTTAAGACATAAATTTTCTGTATGAAATTTGCATAAAATACATGCAGCTGCCGGAAGGTAATGTACAAGAAATAGAATATTTAGCAAGGAACTTTCCGTATGAAATTTGTACAAAATACATAGAACCATAGAACTGACGGAAGGTAATGTGCTGGCCACATCAGATTTTTTTTATTGAAATACTGAAACAAGTCAGTATCATACATTTATGATAAATTAATATTACCTAATGTATATATACAGGGTGGTGACTTGGACGACGCAGCATAGGGTTTTCAATGGTAAAATCTTAATGTACAGTTATTTGCTCCCCTAATTATTTTAGAGCAAAATTGTATAAAGATTTTTGCTACAGAAAAAAATACTGCATCCGAATATGCTATTGTTTATAATTTTTCTATTTCCGGGACTATAAAAATAATCGAAAACAATAATATTTTTGCAATAATCATTGGTGCCACGGAACAAAAATTTTAACAAAAGCGCAAATATCTGTCACAGATTCTTGACGTTAAAACTTATTTTCAAAACGAGGAAAATGAAAACACCTATGCTCTGTTCCATTTAAACCATTCAGTAGATGGCACTGACAACAGCGCAAATCTGAAGTAGCCGAAATTCCATTGGGTAAACATGTCTCTTGTCTCTAATTTCAGCCAATCAGAGAGGTCAAAACTATTCCCTATGCTCCGCAATACTGAATGGCTTAAATGGAACGAGGTATATATTGTAGTTGATGACAACAATGGAATTGTTGATTACAACAATGTAATTTGACGAGAACGAAATTTAAGATTTCTTTAAGAAGTAACTATGAATACAACCCTTAACTTATTTAAATTAAAAGACATAAAATGTATTGGGAAAAAGGATTTTTATTTTACTATCACAAACATATTAATTTATAATATAAAATAACATCACATACCACCATTTACCATTAAACAATGCCGCAATCTGTTGTAAAATTCTTGTCTGACTTTTTATTCCATGGCATCAATGATTTTTGCAAAAATGTTATTATTGTTTTCGACTATTTTTACGGTTCCGGAAATTGAAAAATTATAAACAATATCATATTCGGATGCAGTATTTTTTTCTGTAGCAAAAACTTAAATAGAATTTTGCTCTAAAATAATTAGGGGAGCAAATAACTGCACATTAAGATTTTACCATTGAAACCCCTATGCTGCGTCGTCCAAGTCACCATCCTATATATATATATATATATATATGATATATTTCAAATAATATCGTTTATAATTTATGACAAATAAAGAAAAATCTTATAAATATTTATTTAAATATCCAGAGCGATTAATAATCAAGACATTTTGTCCCGATTATTAATCGCTGAAGAACACACTTATTAGTTAAAATATTTTTCCATTGATCGTATCTTATTAAATTCGAGAAAACAATTTAGTTTTTCTCCTCCCGTTTTTAAAATGTAACTTTACGTACTGGTTTTCATGGCGCTAAACAACATCTTAATCGCAACTTGAGAAAGTGTGACTTCGATCGTATTGGACACGGTGTGAAGCTAGCCACCATTAAATTCTTGAAGTTAGCTACTGTAACTAACAGTTGAATGAAAATAAGTAACCAAAAAGTGAATTTCTGTATTACGGCTGTCTTCATTTACAATCTTACAAAAAGTATAATATGTGGTTCGTTTTATGAAAACTTCAGATAGACAGGTACCTTTCAAAAATCAAAAATATTCATGACTAAAGCGACATTTATAAAACTAGTTTCATAATATACTATTTTTCTGTATTTGCTATAGTGGCCAACACATTACTTTCCGTCAATCGTTTGTAGGTACATATTTTATATAAATTCCATACACAAAGTCTCTTGCAAATATTATGTACCCAACCTTGATTGTAAAAGCGTGTCAGACTCTAAATAATGCCAGTTTTATTTTTTGCATTATGGCAATTATGTACCACCATTTCTGTTGTGATATATGACGAAGGTAAAGTTAATTAATAACGTTATATTAATTTAATGTAAATGATAAAACGATTATTGACATCATTAATTTATTTACTCTCTCACGCGCATAAAATTATAACCCTTGTTTTCCGTTCCGTTATTACATTGGTTCGTGTTACAGGGTGGTTTATAACGAAGCAACTAATTAATGAACTCACCAAAAATTTCATTTTAATTAACTGAATTTAACATTATTGTGGTTATATTCACGTGCGTTGAAATTTTACTCAATTTGGAATCAATCATTATGGAAATAGTTATTTGTGCTGCTAGGTAGGAAAGTTGTACTTTTCCGGTCCGAAGGATATGTATACAGCCGAGACGTAGTCGAGGCTGGATAATTCCTGAGGACTGGAAAAGAACTTTCCTACCATGTAGCACACAATATTTTTTATCCTACACAACAAACATAATAAAACGAAGATTGAAAATTTTGACATTTAACTTAACCTTAAATTTAATCTTGTATCAAAAAAGAAATACTACTTATACAAATAAAAACCAATACAAACAACAAGAAAATGTCAGATATGCTTTAAACACATTTTTATTTAGACATTTAAATACATTTTATTTATTTAGATATATTGAAATGAAATGTACAATTTTTTTCTTCCCTAGGTATGCAAATGTCCACTTTCGTGCGCGCTAACACGCAGGAAATAGTATATTACTAACCCAGGTGGAAAGTGTTTCATTGTCGAGGGCGAAGATAGTTAACCAAGGCGCGAAGCGCCGAGGTTAACTATAGCCCGAGACAATGAAACTTTTCACCGAGGTTTGTATACTATTTTATTCACAATCTGAAATAAAAAATTAATATTTGATATTTAAATAATAATAACCTAACATAAATAAACGAATGGTCTGAGATTGTTCATTTGTCACGTGAACTGTCACTTTGATTTCTAACCTTAAATATTGATTTCATTCATTACTTGTATTATTTACAAGTTTATTCCATATTTTTATCATATAAATTGTAAAGATGATTTGTTTATGTGTAAATACCCATCATTGATACGCATTGATCTCTCAAAGCGGAGGGCAGCTATTTCCCGCCTCGAGGTTGGAAAGTATAGCGTGAGTATAGCTGAGGTTGGAAAGTGTCAACTTTCCAACCCCAGCTATCTTCACGTTATACTTTCCAACCTCTTGGAATATGAGGTTAACAATAACTAACTTCCCAACTTTTTAAAAGTCAGAAATCGTCATATTACTAACCGATTGTGAATAAATATTATTTTCAATACGTGTAGGATAAAAATATATTTGTCTCACTAAAGTATTATGAACTGTTTATTGCTAGGATATGGTGTATATAAACATATCTATAACAACCGGGGACTTTAAATTAGAAATAATATGAACGGTATATAATGAAAATTATTTTCTTTTTAATTATAATTCATTACAATTATAATAAGGATTGATTACAACAATTGATACATAATTGATTACAACAATTAATATAATAAGAAAACAGCTTTGAAAGCACAACACAGAAATCATTTTTAATTTAATTATAATACCTAAAATTGATTATGAAAAGGGCCTTAAAAAGCAATTTACTTTCACCACACATGTAAATAGTAAGTCACCGAAAACCGTTTGAATCTTCCGAATGGTTTCCACGTGGCTGTCGCCTCGTTTCAGACAAGATTTGATGCAATATAGCGCTGCTCCAGTCGTTCCGTCATTTTCCTTGCAATGAAAAACCGGCGAGAGCACTACACACTACCTCAATCAAATGCTGCTTGCCAGCTACAGACGCTATCGACAGGCGGGAAAAAATTCACGCATGCGCACGAATAAAAAGGTCGGATACTTTTCTAACAGACCTCGTATATTCGATTATTTTCGAACCTCTTTTATAACTATTGAATATATTCAATATTGTATTTCTAAAAATTGATTTTAAAGGTCTGAAAATTAATATATTTATGTAATTTAATCTCAGAATCAAATAATTGTCTCTTCAAATTGTTTATCTAATCCCATTTTTGAATAATTGTCCCAAAGAACATATTTACCCAATTTGGAGTAAATAGTTTAAAATTTTCAAAGTTCCAGTTTTTATATTTTTAGGTACTACTCAACAAATTTTGAAACCGTAGGTCGATACCCTTTTCCTTTCGCGAGATATTCGTGTTCAAAGTTATACTCCTTAAAGACCCATTTTTGGGCATGAACTCAAAAATGAGTTGAAATACAGACTTGGCGATATTACCTTACAATTTTCATAAATTTTGAGTAACTGGTTCAATTTTTACAAATTAAAATATAAAATTCCCTGAAACTGGCCAAAACAGAGAAAAATCGCAAGGAGTAATTACACCTTATTTTTTACAATTTTTTCCATTTTCAATTATTTCGCTCTGGAAATTCTATCCGTTGTTGAAAATTTTTGAAAATTAGTATACTTATGTAATTTTGTCCGTAGAATCAATTAGTAGCACCGTTTGTGTATCGAATAATACCCGAAAAAAACCGACCCAGGTGGAGTAGTGGTAGTGCTGTTGTCTTATAGGGTTCAAGGGTCCTGGGTTCGAATCCAGGATAAGGCACGGTTGTTGTGTGTTGTTTGTGTCTTTCATCATTTCATTTTCATCGCGTGCTCATAAAAAGTGTATTGATATAAATAGTTCAAAAAAGTGTCTCATCGCCATATAATTTTACCGCTTATATAGGGTGTTCCCTTTAAAACAACCAGCGCTTTTTTGGGCGAACTAATGACTTTAGAAAAAAATCTTATATACAAGAAATGATCAAGAATAAGGGGCTAATTTATTAATAATAACAAACCGAAAATTTGACCAGTGGTTCTCAAACAGCAGAACAAAATTATATTTTTTTAAATGGTATCCTATATAATTTTTTAGCCTGTTAGATAGAGAATTTTTTTCTGATTTCAACGATATAAATATGGTATAGGGTTTTATAACAATTATTTCGAGAAAAATGGTATTAAAAATAATGTTATAATATTACAATAGGCTATGCAATTCGCAGGTCTGTCGCCTAGTTACTTTAGTAGTAAACCCATTTGTTATTACATTATTTCTAGTTTTTAATACCATTTTTTTCGAAATAATTGTTATACAGCCCTACGCTATATTTATATCGTTGAAATCAGAAAATAATATTCTATTTAAAGAAGTAAAAAATGATTTAGGTTGCCATTTAAAAAAATATTATTTTGTTCTACCGTTCGAGAACCACTGGTTAAATATTCGGTTTGTTACTTCTGATACATTATCCCCTTATTCTTGATCATTTTTGGTATAAAACATTTTTCTCTAAAGTTGTTAGTTCGCCCAAAAAAGCGCTGGTTGTTTTAAAGGAAACACCCTGTATACGACAATTGTTCAAAAAGCATGCAAATAAATAAAAATAGATTATTATAAATTAATTAAAACAAAAACATATTTACTACATACAAAGAAATATATTTTTCTGGAGATGTTTCTTTGCTTTTGTACTTTTCCTTTCTTTATTTTCTCTTCAAGACGACAATCTTGATATTGCTGTAATACTGCACAATGAAAAAATACGATTGCACTATTTTCTCGGATATCTGCGGGCAATAAATATTCCCCAAGAGGGCTGTGATTTGATAAAGTTTGGTTTCCGGGTGAAACTTATAATCCTATTATAACTAAAGACTTTATTTAATACTTGAATAAAGCAAAAATCCTCCACGGATTTTCAACTCTTTTGTTTTCATTTTTTAACTCCCTGTAACTAAATTCGAGGGAGGGTAGTCTGGAATATTATCTAATTGTATTTTTATAAAACGATTCACATACTATACTTTTTGTATAACGGTAAATTAAGAAATTGGGCTATAATAAAAATATCGTTTTATTAATTATTGTATTAAATTATTAATTATTCACGAAACATCCAGTTATTATTTACCGAAAAAATTATTTTAACATATTGTTTATTGTTATAAGTAACTAGATAAATTGTCAGAAAAAAGAACTTTACTATCCATTTCAGAATTATATAGTCAGTAGGGTTGGCCTGATTTACTTTTTTAATTGTTATAAACAAAATATAAATAAATCGAAAAAAAAAATAATGTAAAAATATTCACAAAACCTGTGGTTAACCATATTAAAATTTAAAATTTTCCATTCATACATATTGCCCTATATATACAGGGTGTATCTCGGACACGGGACACCCCAATTATTTTCTTTATTATTGAAAATACAGGAAAATTGTTCAAATAAATGTTATAGTAGATGAAGGGGGGCATTCACTTATAGAAGGAAAAAAATTGTAACCAGTGCTTCTCAAACTATTACATAAAGTTATATTTTTTTAAATGGGATGGTATATATTTTTTAAGCTCATTCGATAGAGTATTTTTTTTCTGAATTCAACTATGGAATCATTTTATATCCTTACATTCCAAAAATATTGAGAAAAATTCAATTGAAATTTAAATAAATTTTATTTTTATAGTTATTTTTCAATAGGCTATGCATGAAAAAATTGAATCTAAATTAAAACGAAATATAAATATTTGTGTATATCTACATATATAAATATCAAGAATAGCAATTATGCACTAAATAATTCAAATTGACAAAGCAGTTTTGTTTTTCATACATAGCCTACTGAAAAATAACTATAAAAATAAAATTTATTTAAATTTCAATGGACCTTTTTAATTTAACGGCTGTCTTTCTATCGCTGCAAATAGTAACAAAATGGCGCGAACAACTGCCAGTTGGGCTGTCAAACGAAACGTCAAAAATATTGCAGCCATTAAAATACCTGTATTCTTAGTGAAAATTTGCATCGTTAGACATTTTAACTTCAATAAAAGCTTTTGTAACTTATTTCGATAAGATTTTTTAATGTTATTTGAGATATTCCCACATTTGACTTTTTTTTAGAAACAAACGCCATAGATCTCAGTTGTTTTTACTATGCGCAGATCCCCATTGCGCATATCTTCTATCTCTTTAAATTGAAAAGATCCATTGCATTTTTCTCAATATTTTTGTAATGTAAGGATATAAAATGTATACATGGTTGAATATAGAAAAATATACTATATCGAATAGGCCTAAAAAATATATAACATCCTATTTAAAAAATATAACATTATGTTATAGTTTGATTACCACTGGTTAAAAAAAATCCTTTCTTCAATAATTGAATGTCCCCCTTCATCTACTGCAAATTTATTTGAATGATTTTCTTCTATTTCCATTAATAAAGAAAATAATCAGGGTATCTCGCACAAAATTGACCCCTGTGGTGTATTCTCCACGCCAGCAATGAGTGCCCGTGAGGTGCCGCCTGGTAAACGCCCGCACGGTACAAATATGTCATCATCATTACCAGTATCTGTGTACAAAGCAGATTGGCACACCCAGCAATGGGTAATATGCCGTGATGATATATTTATTTATTTATTTATTATATATGGTGGGGCAGAAAAACCTATCCGATTTCAAATCCCTTTTTCCCAGAAGAGGGAGCAGGTAGAGTAGTGGGGTAAAAACCGTTAGAAAGCCGGTTTTATGCCATTTGTCAGTAGTCAACATGCCTTGGTCTGGTGAACATCGTGCTTTTGTTATTGAGCGGTTTATCGAATGCGGCGGTTCGATAATTGCTACACAACGTGCTTTTCGAATTCATTTCGGACTCGGGCGTCATGATCCTGTTCCACATCACGCTACGATTAAAGTGTGGGTGTCAAATTTTAGACAGACGAGTTCAGCATTGAAAAAGAAGTCGCCTGGACGTCCCAGGACAGCAACAGGACCTGAAAACGTGGCCAATGTGAGAGCCGCGATTGAACGTTCCCCGCGTCGTTCGGCGCGAAAACATTCGCTCGCTTTGGCGATTTCCAACCGCAGTATTCGGCGCATTTTGCACCGGGACCTCAAAATGCATCCCTACAAAATGGTTGTTGCACAGGAATTAAGTGAAAGGGATTTTGAAACCCGTACGAACCTGTGTCGCGATCTCCGAGAACTCCCAAACGACGATGTTGTGCTCTTCACGGACGAAGCCCATTTTCACCTTTGTGGTGCCGTTAACAGGCAGAATTTTCGATATTGGAGTGACGAAAATCCTCGAGAAATCCATCAGGAACCCCTCCATAGCCCAAAAGTGACTGTGTGGTGTGCTCTTTCCCGCCTAGGCGTCTGGGGGCCTTACTTTTTTGAAGAAAATGGGCAAACCGTAACGGTCAACAGCGAGCGCTATTGTTTCATGCTGGAAAATTTTCTTAGACCCAAAATGGAAGAAAATGGCGTGGAAAATGTGTGGTTTCAACAGGATGGTGCAACCGCCCACACATCGCGACGATCAATGGACATTCTCAGGGAACTGTTTCCCGGTCGCCTCATTTCCCTGAGAGGTGATCTTGGCTGGCCGCCGCGCTCACCGGATCTCACTCCATGTGACTTCTTCCTTTGGGGTTACCTCAAATCGAAGGTTTACCAGCATCGACCAAGGACCCTTCTTGCTTTACGAAGGGAAATTGCTCGGGCAATTGAAGAAATTCCTGTGGAAATGACGGTGAAAGTCATGGAAAGCTACCGCGAGCGCCTAAATCAGTGTATCCGCTCCCAAGGACGACATTTGAGTGATGTGCTTTTCAAAACTTAAATTTAAAAATGGCATAAAATTTGCGATATGTTAATAAAAATTTTTTTTGACAAGTTGAGTGATTTTAATTTTATAACGTTTTGAAATCGGATAGGTTTTTCTGCCCCACCCTGTATATATATATATATATATATTGTCATTATTTTAATATTAATTAATTTAAAATTATGAAAATTAGTATAATGACGTAGAAATGTAAATGTAGTCCAAAATAGAATGTGTTTCATAATTATTGATTTTTTAAAAGCAAGTTATTGAGTTTCAAACTCAACTGACTATATTCTGAAAAGAATAGTATGGCTACGGGTTGCTTTCAATTTAGATAAAGTAGTGAAGGACCCCATTATTAAACCAAAACGACAACATTTTTCATCAAAATAAAGATGAAAAATAAAAGCAAAAATTGTACTCGTGTTTCGAACCAATTATCTGTATTTAAAAAGTGTTATAGTCTTATTAACTCTGTGGATAACCGCTCCTAAGCAGGTAACTGCACAATAACCATTACTCCAGCAGCTCATCGTTCATAGGGCGTTAAAAACAATTTCCTCAAACCGAACGCTTGCTGTTTAATAGCAGCATAAACACTTTTAGATAATTGTATCATTACAACAAATTCAGGCATAATAACACAGCTGCAACCGCCAGGGCATTAGCTCACCTATCAGCTGGCAAGGTTTCGGTGTTTCGTTGGAAGAGGAGAAAGAGGATACCTGACCCTGAAGGCCTTGCAACTGAACAAATATTGTAAACATAAAGGTTTATTCTTTGAAAGGAGATTGTATTTCTTATTGAAAGATTTAGGAGAAGGTTTATTTCACAATCTGAAAAAATATCCGCAATACAATTAGATAATGTTATTTTTATATTTTGCGTTCATAATGAAGAAAGGTAAAAAATATTTATTGCAACAAATAATTTGTGGTGACGTCTGGTAAACATCCTAAACGGTACAGCAGCAGATTAGCACACCCAGAAATGGGGAATAAGTCGTAATGATATTTTAATTAATTATTTTTTATATTTTGCGTTCATAATGAAGTCATTACGATACGCAATTGCGTATCGTAATGACCTTCATTTCGATACGCAATTTTTTGTTTTAGACGGTTGGTACTAGATGACGTTTCTTTAACCCATTTTTACCTAATTTATATTTAGTTAATTGACAATTCATTTTAATAATATAATGTCGAAATTATTATTATTTTTTTATGTAGGGAAGATTATTTACATGAAAATGTAGAAATGGTTACAAATATAATCACAAATTGAGTAAGTAAATGTTATTGTAGAAGGCGCAAAATATAAAAAAATAGTATAAAGAACTCATTTTATAAGACTTTCTTTCGCACTTGTCAGTTAATAGTATATTATGTTATTAGGAGTAGAAAGCGGTCTTTTTGTGTTGAACCCAGCCATTGCGGCCGAGGCGCTAGCCGAGGCTAGGCAAGCTGGGTAAAACACAAAAAGGGCGTTCTACTCCGAATGACGTATACTATTTTTTCTTCAAGCGTTTCAAAGAATAATTTGACATTTTTTTTGGAATTTTTTACTTGTAGTGTTTGCAATTTCAGCCAAAGCTGGCTGTGTACACTACAAAACAAAAACGACACAACTGTCAAATAATAATTTTCAATATAATGTGTTGCTGTGACAACTGCCGCCGCCAGCGGTAAACTAAAACACTAACATTTTTTTACTAGTACAACAATATCAACATTTTTGTACTAGTAAGACAATGAACTTCTTCTATAGTGTGTGTACAGGAGCATAATATGAATATTATAATACGCTTGAAGAAAAATTAAATTTTGACGCGTGCGAAAAAAACAAGTCTTACAAAACACGTTCTTTAATATACTATTTTTTACCTCCCGTCATACCGTAGGTAAGGGAGGTAATGTAATCGTGCCAAAAATTCTATGGTGTTTTCAGTAAATAAGCACGAGTTAGGGTCCCCACTACACGTTTTTACTATTTTTACGATGTTGTCTCTCTTTCTCTCTCTCTCTCTCTCTCTCTCTCTCTATGTGTGTGTGTGTGTGTGTGTGTGTGTGTGTGTGTGTGTGTGTGACGATTTTTTCGTCCATGATAACTCTTATAACAAACTTCCAAATATATCTATTTTCCGTATTTAAGCTTCCTGCATTCATATAACGAGTTGATTAGATTTTGGGTAAAATTGGATAAATGGAAGTGATACTTTACTTGAAGCCCTAACAGTTTTTAATGAAAAACTATATTAAAATATAATCCAAAACTTTTAAATTTTAGTATTTAAGGCTTTTATATCATGGGAAACAACATATTAGATTTTGGCTAAAATAATCAACCAGAAGTGATACTTTACTTGAAGCTCGTGAAAAATATATTATGATATACTCCAAAACTTGTCAACTTTAGTATTTACTTTTATATGAAAAGTAACAACATATTAGATTTTGGATACAATTGATAAACCAGAAGTGATATTTTATTTGAAGCTCTGAACTAGTCTGAACAGACTTTCGTGAAAAATATATTGATACAATCGAAAACTTTTCAAATTTGGTATTTAAGACTTTTATCTTAATAAGAATGATATGTTAATTTTTTTCTAAAATTGATAAATCGGAAGTGATACTTTATTTGAAGCTCTGAACAGACTTTCGTGAAAAATATATTGATACAATCGAAAACTTTTCAAATTTGGTATTTAAGACTTTTATCTTAATAAGAATGATATGTTAATTTTTTTCTAAAATTGATAAATCGGAAGTGATACTTTATTTGAAGCTCTGAACAGATTTTCGTGAAAAATAAATTGATACAACCCAAAACTTTTCAAATTTGGTATTTAAGACTTTTATATTAATGACAACGACATATTAGATGTTTTCTAAAATTGATAAATCGGAAGTACTACTTTACAGGAAGTTATAAACAGATTTTCTTGAAAAAATATATTAAAATATGATCCAAAACTCAAATTTGGTATATAAAACACTTGTATAATTTGAAACAACATTAGATTTTGACTATACCTATATGATAAACCGGAACTGGTACATAATTTGGAGTTCTTAACAGATTCTCGAGAGAAAACATAATAAAATATAATCCAAAATTTGGTATTACAGACTTTTATATTTATTGGAACAAAAAATTAGATTTTGTTTACAAACGGTCAACCGGAAGAGATACTTTACTTAAAGTTCATTGTTATTTCAAACATGGAATTGACGGGAGGTCATGTGTTGGCCACATCAGATTTTTTTACATGAATTTTAGTTATACACGAGTATGTTTTATTCTGAAATTATGAGAAGTTAACGGTTATGAATATGTATATTTAATATTTAGTTTCATACTAAAATACGAAGTTTCGTAAAGTATGTAAATTGAGGAATATATTCAATATGAAGCAGTTAAACTTTTAGTATAAAGCGTAATATTGCATAAAATGTATTTATGAAAATATTACTTTACTAGTTTTTATAGAACTAATTGATATTCTTTACTTATAACAACGAAATTGTACCATCATTTTATATTTAACATTAATATCTAATGGCTGGTTTATGATGGATTTAATTTATAAATTTAGATTTACAAATTTAGATTTGAAATTTACGATTTATATTGCTGGTTTATAGTGAATTTAATGATATGAAATATGCCCAATCAACTTACGTGGTTTGACATAAATGGGATGACAGTTATATAATATTTATCATTTTTATCATAATCAATCTGTATTGTTGTATAAATAATATTAATAATATATCCATATTTTCAGAATCCATTTGTCAAATAAAAATTAAAATGTTTCAACTGTCACTTGAAACTGTCATTTTCCCCACCAAAAATCATTGTTTGAAATACTGTGAAATGATTGGACACATTTACAAATTTACATTCAGAATATAAAATATGGTGATATTTTAAATGTAAATTCTAAATCATAAATTTCTTAAATTCATCATGAACCAGTAATGGCTGGTTTATGATGGATTTAATTTACAAATTTAGATTTACAAATTTAGATTTGAAATTTACGATTTATCTTGCTGGTTTATAGTGAATTTAATGATATGAAATATGCCCAATGAACTTACGTGGTTTGACATAAGTGGGATGACAGTTATATAATATTTATCATTTTTATCATAATCAATCTGTATTGTTCTATAAATAATATTAATAATATATCCATATTTTCAGAATCCATTTGTCAAATAAAAATTAAAATGTTTCAACTGTCACTTGAAACTGTCATTTTCCCCACCAAAAATCATTGTTTGAAATACTGTGAAATGATTGGACGCATTTACAAATTTACATTTATAATATAAAATATGGTAATATTTTAAATGTAAATTCTAAATCATAAATTTCTTAAATTCATCATGAACCAGTAAAGGCAGATATGTACAATTTATATTTATAAATTTAAATTCGTAAATTTAAATTTGTAAATTAAATCCATCATAAACCAGCCATAAGAGGATAACTACATAAAAATCTAATTTTAATTCATTTACATTGATTAATGTTATATGTATAATATGACTAGCGAATGAAAGTTGACGTTCAGATTATTTAATAGATGTGGTTTCTTTTGTAAACATTTCTCTATATTTGGTTTGAAAGGACACTGACCCTTATGTATTCCGTTACAGAAGATTAGAATTGTACTGTTGGTAAAGTAGATTTAGAATCGGATTCTAAATCGACTTTACCAACGAGATTTATACATAAATCCGATTTACTTTCGCGAGATAAAAAATCTGATGTGGCCAGCACATAACCTCTCGCCAGATATTTTACCTAGTTGTACGCATAAAACGAAAAATATTTTTAAATACAAATACATATTTTCATGTCTCACTACAAAATAATTCTCACATATATTTTCAAAATCTATGGGCTATTATAATATAAATTATGTACAATACATACATTTTCTTTATATTCAATATCCTGAAATTTTCTTTTTCTACTTTCCTTTTCTTTTTCTTTATATTCGTTATTTTTTTGCAAATTCCTTTTATATTCTTTTTACGTATATTCTTTTGCGTTGTTGACTTTTTTTATTTTCATAATCTTCATAATAATGTACAAATATTTTTGACAGTGGCATACAATTTTTTTTGACAGTGACATTTATGTGTCAATTAGAAACATTTGAAGCCGTAGGGCAAGAGTTGTACATTATTTTTCATCTTTACGTACGGGCTGTCTCAATTTCGATGTTTTTTTAAGGTATCTCGGGTAATATTAATGATAGAGCAAAACCGTTTGCACATTCCAAGGTCAACTTTTCCAGAAATGTTTAATAGTCACCACAGGAAATTTCGATCTTCTTTTGTTTCGGAGCTACATGCAAAAACTCGTTTTTCACTCATTTTGAAAATATCTCATATCTTATTTATTATAAAAGTTTTTTTTTATGTCAATTGGAATAACATAGTAGATTTTGGTTAAAACAGGCTAACCGGAAGTGACATATTACCTGAAGTTGTTAACAGTTTTTCTTCAATAAAATGGTTGCATTTTGATTTTAGAAATAAGTGCTTCAAATAAAAATTTTAGAGAATTAAATTCTGTGTCTAGCACATCAAGTATTATTAAATTAGCCCTTTGTATACGCGAGATATGTATACCGTGTGTCTATTTTAAAGGTGTACATAGGAGATTAACATGGGAAATCAATTTTTTTGCAATTTCCTGCTCGCCTAATTATTTTAAGTAAAAATGCGTCAAATAAAAGTTTTAGGGTATAAAATTTTACATCTAAAACATTAAACAGAATTACCTTTACATGCTTTATAACGACAGAAATTAAATATGAAAATTTCGAAAATTATGTTAAAAATATCGACAGCCATGAAATTGAACAAGAAATAAATAAATAAATGCTTGACGATTTATCTGTCACAACGTAAGTTAACTTATTTGACGTTTCTGCCAATTTGATTTGATAATAACGTTAATTATGGCAATAATAGAAATATAAAATTAATAAATAAAGTTAAGAAAATACAGTTTTGTTTAAATAATATGAATATATCAAAAATTCAACATTGCGTAACAAAATTATGTATGATGCTGTTATGTACTTTCAACTCATTTCCAATACATCTGACTTAGTACTACAGAAGGGGTCTACACTTATTATTCCTAACACTCTTAGAGTAACGCATGTTCTGCTCGTCCTATATTCTGATTACGCGGCTCACGTGTATTTTTTGAAGACACATTAGCAGTCTTTTCAAATTTTATTACGAATTTAGCTCTTCATTCGTATAAACGTTCATTTTTTAATCTTTTCAGACAATAAAACTGGAGACAAAATCAAATTGTTAGAAACGTCAAATAAGTTAACTTACGTTGTGACAGATAAAACGTCAAGCATTTATTTATTTTTTGTTCAATTCCATGGCTGTCGATATTTTCAACGTAATTTTCGATATTTTCATATTTAATTTCTGTTGTTACAATGCATGGAAAGGTAATTCTGTTTATTGATTTAGATGCAGAATTTTATGGTCTAAAACTTTTATTTGACGCATTTTTGCTTAAAATAATTAGGCGAGCTGGAAATTGCAAAAAACTGAGATCCCATGTTATTCTCCTATGTACACCTTTAAGACAGACACACGGTACCTATTTAAAACTTATATACTTTTTGGTTTTTGTAAAGAAGCTTGCTATGGATTAGGACAAAAAAATAAAAAATAGATGCTAATGTCAAATTACGTCAAATACGTGGAATTTTATACTTGGGTCTATACTTCATATTGGTCTTGTGTACAAGGAAGTCGTGTGGTATCCACATCAGATTTTTTACAGATGTAAACTGTAAACTTACAGTTTTGACCAAAATACGGCCATTGGTTTTAATTTTAATATACAGTATACAGGGTGTCCCAAATTGAGTAATGAAGATTTTTACACTCGAAATGATCTGCAAATACAAACTGCTGAAGTTCTTTACACCTATAAAAATTCCCTGTATAAAGATTTATCAATTTTAATAGTCAACAATTCTGTCACATTTTCATTAGCCATACAATTGCAAGCCGTCAAAATTTCCCCATTTCAACATTTTCTTATTTACAACCTGCAGTCTGAATCCCCATTCATCCTTTGTCACCCTTGCTACCTGCCATTCACCTCCACCCCGTGTTCGTCCTTGAAGGTCATTTGTGCACCTGGACCTTGGTTTCCCAGATCGGGTAAAAGTTACACTATGAGATGATACTTTCTTGAGACGTTGTATACGGGACGTTTACGTATTGCGTCTTGCACCTTGAGGTAAGGCATGTGCCGCCGACAGCTGCCTCTGCACCTGGCGCCCTGCCCCTTGCCCCTGGAGACCTGCACGTGGATAAGTGGATTCGTGGATATGTGGATAAAGGGAATTACAAACGGTGTAGGATGTAGGGTTGATCATATGGTGTATTTATGAAATGGGGTGAAAAAATGAATGTGGTACAATTTGTTCAATTATAAATACAGGTATTTTTTATTGATGGTCGAATAGGCGGTGTGCACAAAAGTAGTCAGCGCCGACAGCGGACGAAAATGACAAAAGTGGTTACTCATTGAAACATAACAAGGTTATGTTTTATGTCAGAATAATTTTAAAATAACTATTTTATAAAATGTTTGCAATGAATGCGAATGATAGGACGTCAAATATTATGTGATGCAGTGGGAGATGTAATAATTCCGACAAAATTACCGATTGAAGTATCAAATTTTATAAATTTCCTAGAATATTATATGAGGAATATATGCGTAAGAAAATAACTTTTCAACAGATATCTGCTACTAACATGAACAATTCTTTTAGGTTTACATATTTTCTCATTACTTATCGTATGAATAAAATTCAAACAATGGTCGTATGATTGAAACAATGAATTATAGAAAAATGTTAAAATTTGAACAAAATATAATAAAAGAAGCAGAAAATTATCTTAAAATTGTATAATACTTGCAGTTGTATCATATAGAAGGTCTATTTTTGACATAATTAGTCTATTTATTATATATTTTGTACATAAAAGTAAAAATTCACATGGTTCGTATTTTTCGTGTATTCCGAGCTTGTGCAACTGCTTCCATTTAGAGCCTGGTATATTTTTAATGAAGAATATTCATCAATTATTGCGATTATAAAAGAAATTTGCTAACATCATCCACTGATATCGTTAAATGCAGAAATTTTCTTCTTTCCAATCATCCAAGTTTTCCAACTCTTTAATCGCAATTTCCAGGTATTCTGCATCTTATAATATTTAACTAATATTATAAATTATAATATAAAACTAAGTATGATAAAATGGTTTACAGAAATCACATATTATGAGAAAAATTATATTTTCTGTCACAGTACCTTCGCTGGTATTTTGACTTTTTTGATTCATATATAACTTTTTAAATAATTTTTTTATTCATTTCAATATACTATGACGTATAATAGTCATATACAACAGCAAAAACTCAAAATAAAATAGTAAATTGTATCACTTCCTCGAAATGTCAAAATTTATTAAGTACCCAAAAATGCCAAAGTAGCCGTTAGAGGCGCTGACGCTCAAAATGTGCACATCGCCTATACCTACTATACTTGAGTGATTATTTTATGTACCAACTAACAACTAGATCAAGAAGTTTGTTCTTCTGATGTATCATTAAAAAAACCTTATGTGGCCAGCACATCATCTCCCGCCATACAATTTTTATTTATTTATTAACATATTTTCCAATATTGGCAAATGTATTAAGATTCTTTGCATATAATATTTGTTTCAATTAATGACACTAAACCAGATAGAAACCACGTAGGTCCCTACGTTATATGAAAATAAAAGATATGTTAGACGACTATAGGCGATGTGCACATTTTGAGCGTCAGCGCCTCTAACGGCTACTTTGGCATCTTTGGGTACCTAATAAATTTTGACATTTCGAGAAAGTGATACAATTTACAATTTTATTTTGAGTTTTTGCTGTTGTATATGAATATTATACGCCATAGTATATTGAAATGAATAAAGAAATTATTTAAAATGTTATATGTGAATCAAAAAAGTCAAAATACCAGCGAAGGTACTGTGACAGAAAATATAATTTTTCTCATAATATATGTGATTTCTGTAAACCGTTTTATCATACTTAGTTTTATATTATAATTTATAATATTAGTAAATTATTATAAAATACGGAATACATGGAAATTGCGATTAAAGATTTGGAAAACTTGGATGATTGGAAAGAAGAAAGTTTCTGCATATCACGATGGTTAATGTTAGCATATTTCTTTTATATTCGAAATAATTGACGAATATTCTTCATTGAAAATATACCAGGCTGTAAGTGGAATCAGTTGCACAAGCTCGGAAAGGATAATACAGGAAAAATACGAACCATGTGATTTTTTACTTTTAACAAAAATAGACTTTCTATATGATACAACTGCAAGTATTATACAATTTTAAGATAATTTTCTGCGTCTTTTATTATATTTTGTTCAAATTTTAACTTTAGAAACACATTTTTATATAATTCATTATTTCAATCATACGACCATTGTTTGAATTTTATTCATACGATAAGTATCTTTTACAAGGAGGGAATATGTAAACCTAAAAGAATTCTTCATGAGATATCTGTTCAGAAGATATCTGTTAAAAAGATATTTTCTTATGCATATATTCCTCATATAATATTCTACGAAATTTATAAAATTTCATACTTCAATCGGTAATTTTGTCAGAATTATTACATTTTCCACTGCATCACATAATATTTGACATCCTATAATTCGCATTCATTGCAAACATTTTATAAAACAGATATTTTTAAATTATTCCGACATAAAACATAACCTTGTTGTGTTTCAATGAGTAACCACATTTGTCATTTTTGTCCGCTATGTCGGCGGTGACTACTTTTGTGCACACCGCCTATAATATACCAAATATTTTTTTATTAATTATTTAATTAAATTGCTTAATATCCATGTATATTTATATTTATTAACCACGAAAGTGACATTTACATATTTATATATTTTTATAAATGCTGATATTGGTGTGACTCCTATAGGCCCATAAACCACAATCGAAGTACAACAAATTTATATAAAAATCGTAAAAGCTAAATAATTTTATAAAAATATTCATTATAAACGAATTACCTATGGTATAAATATCGAATGAAAGTTGACGTTAATAGTATTTTATGTACCAAGGGCGTTACGATGATGATAATGCCAGGAGGGCGCAGAGGATCTAGCCCGACGGCATCTGGCCCGAGGGATAGATGTCGTCCGATGGGCATTATCATCTAGTAACGCTCGTGGTGCATACTAGAATATGTGAAAAAGTTTCATTTTTAATCATTTTGTTTACAATAATGCTTAAGCTTTGGCGTTGCTAAGGCAGCAACATTTATTTATTTTTAAAACATCAACGTTCTACATCGTTGGATATGATGGTATGGGTGAATTTGATGTTTCGGAAGATATTTTATCGAAATGGTGTAAAGAACTTATTTTGAATGCATACTTTGAGGAAGACAAACGAATAAATGTTCCCTTAATTATTCTATTCTCGTCTGTAGAAGATGTAAGTATTATATTTTGAGGTTCGTTTTCACATGACAGATCTCAGTTTTTTATTTCTTTTATTTCCCCAAAAAATTAGTGATCCGTCATTCGTCATAAATCAATGCGAAACATTGCAGTCTGCAATTCGACGTACTTACTATTTACATGTGTAATGAAAGTAAATTGCTTTTTAAGGCCCTTTTCATAATCAATTTTAAGTATTATAATTAAATTTAAAATGATTTCTGTGTTGTGCTTTCAAAGCTGTTTTCTTATTATATTAATTGTTGTAATCAATTCATGTATTAATTGTTGTAATCAATCCTTATTATTATTGTTTTGAAAAATAATTAAAAACAAAATAATTTTCATTATATATCGTTCATATTATTTCTAATATAAAGTGATCGGATTATAATGAGGGCATAATGAAATATTGTGCCCTCATATAATGCCCCGGTTGTTACATACAATATGTAAAATATAATTTTTATATCATATCTGCTCTCTTGAAAGAACACTGGACAAATACAGGTGACATCACGAACTCATCGCAAATCATTAAATAATCGTATCTTGCTTAATATAAAGAATTTTCATATCGAGTTATCATTATTCATCGTATCTTCATAAAAGAAATGAAAAAAATTGGGTTATGGGCCCATAAAATGAGCTTAACATCTACGTCATACAATATTTAAAAATATATTACAACTTGACGTATAACAATTAAGTTTTACTTGTCTTTTTACAAGTTTAATATTGAAAACTAAACACGAAACATACGTTTAACATTTTTTCCATCTTATTTAGATTTGCAAGAGAATAAGCTATGAATTATTCAGTTTTAAAATAAGGTGTTCATTATTTAGATTTTAAACCTTATTATCTATGTATCTACTAACTTGTTAAAAATTTGTCTGCATTCCTTCCAGAATAAAATTTGAATAACTAAAATTCTTTTTTTATTTTTCCTTAAAGACATAATAATAACCTGTCTGAAAAAATCTGTAGAGCTTGTGAAAGACGATATTAAAATTTTTATACGTCTTGTGATATCAGACAAGGAAATAGCGCAGCCAAAAATTATTTTGTTTGAACTTTACTTTGTTGACTACAGCTATTTACCTTCTTGGTTTCAAAGAGGATTTGGCATTTATACCCTAAGCATATATGGAATGAATTTTTTATGAGAGGCTTTTGAAGGAAATATATTTTTTTATAAAATATCAAATGTTAGAAATATGTCACAAAGTTGAAATAAATGATACTACAAGAAAGTTTTTTAATGCGAAACTAATGTTATATTTTTTATCTACACTTTTCTTTTCATTTCCGAAATGAATCAGTTTTTATTCATATTCTACAGTTTATAATAGAGGGTATTTCAATACTCAAAAAAATGGTATGTACTAAATAAATGATAACAAAACAAAAAGAATTTTTTAAAATTCTCAAAACTAATTACACTTTATATAGAATACACATTTTTAATGCCACTATTGCAGTTAGTACTTTTAATATGACAAAAATTAAAATACTCAATTATCTAATGCATTGAAACAAGTGGTACTAAAAAAAAGTATACGTCATAAGAAAGGAAATTAATTTCGCGAATTATTAAAAAAAAAATTTTGGTTCGTGATAGTAGTAGTATTTCATTTCATTTTTTTTTCCTGGGGTATTGTATATGTGAACATTTTCTTTTTTACCTTCCGTCATACCTTAAGAAAGGTATTGATGTTTTGGTCAAAAAAATTGATGTTGAGTTTTTAATGAATAAGCACGTTTTAGAGTCCTTAGAATACGATTTTACTACTTTTGCGATGATGTCTGTATGTATGTGTGTATGAGTGGATGTGTGTACGTATGTGTGTATGTGACGTTTTTTTCTCCGTCGATAACACTACAATTTTAAAAATTATAATTATTTCGCATTTCTCTTCTTTACATTTATTACTGATTAGAATTTGGTTATAATTGGTATACCCTCATTTGAAGATTTTAACAGTTTTTTCTTCAAAAACCGCTGTTAAATCATATTTAATATTATTATAAATATTAGAATATTTTATTCTCTATTCGATTTGATTACATTTTATACTTCATATTCAATGAATATTGAATTAAAAATTATAAAGAAATTAAATTTAATAAAGCAGCCAGCTAATATAATTTAAAAAATTCTGATAGACAGATGTCAATGTCAAGTGCGATTGACATAGTATGTTTGTGTTATAATTTTACTGCAAATATAGAATCAATTCTAAGAAATGTGTACAAAATATATAGAATTGAGGGAAGGTAATATACTGAAAATATAGAACCTTTCGCCTTTCGTAAGAAACGGTCTGTATGGAATTTGTATAAAATACATAAACTGACAACTGACGGAAGGTAATGTGCTGGCCACATCAGATTTTTATCTAGTATAAGTTATGTAGCGCAAAAATTAATTTAAATTATATAAAATCTTGTGACCAACAATGTATTATTGAAAGTTTAATAATCTACGGACATATTTATGATTCATAAAAGATTACATTTGATACTATTCCACAGATCGGCTTGTATGTAAGCTGTAAAATTGATAAAATATTATTTGTTTCATTAAATTTGAAGTCATTGACCTAACAAGTTGTCATCTCTACACAAATGTTATGTTGGTTGCATTTAGATATGTCTAGCGCATTACAATATACGAAATACATTCAAAATTAAGTGTCCCGCTTGCTAAAAATTCACTTATAGTAACTTAAATAATATAATTCATAATAATAATTAAAGAAATATTCACTTTTTATTTAAAATGAAGGCATTTCATTATTTCAACATTATACTGTAAGTTTAAATTGTTTTACAGATTAATTGTAGGTTACTACTTCGCATTCTCTTAAATTTCTTTGAACTTATAGATCCATATCTTCTAAAAAAAATCTATAAATCAATGATTTATAGGTATCACGAAAAACGTGTCTATAACTTGCTTGATCTATAACTGACGCTTAAAAATCTATAAGGTCAGTGTTACTAATCGTTACAAAATACAATGTAATAATATTTAAATTTATTGAAATCATATTTGCATTGACATTAACAAGAAACGATGTGCATTTTAAAATGATACTCGTTGTTGACAATACTGTCGCTCGCTGTACCATAAGTTTATTTATTATTTCAAATTGTCACTAACACTCACGATGTTTGTTTTTACATATTTGGTTTCACAAGTGGTTTCACATTTGCTAATAAAAATGTTATCAGTTGACTTATTTTTGAATTTTGAATGCTTTTACTGCACTTATATTTTTACACTAAAAATTACCTTGTTTACTACCATAAAAACTAAATAAACTACACTAATAAAGTTGACAGAATGGGCGGAGCTAAAAGGGGATTCCACCATATTTACCTTCCGTCACCTTTAGGTAAGGAAGGTATTGTCTTTGGTAAAAAAATTCGGTGGTGAGTTTTTGATGAATAAGCACGTTTTAGAGTCCATAGAACACGATTTTACTGTTTTTACGATGATGTCTGTACATATATATATATATATATATATATATATATATATATATATATATATATATATATATATATATATATATATGTGTGTGTGTGTGTGTGTGTGTGTGTGTGTGTGTGTGTGTGTGTGTGTGTATATATATGTGTGTGTGTGAGTGTGTGTGTGTGTGTGTGTGTGTGTGTGTGTATGTGTGACAAAATTTTCTAATGCGATAACTCTAATATTACAATTCCAAAAATTATAATTCTTTCGTATTCCTCTTCGTTAGATCCATATAAAGAGCAGATTATATTTTGGTTATAATTGGTCAACCGGAAGTACCCTTATTTGAAGATTTTAACAGTTTTTGTTGAAAAAACAATGTTAAACATCATTTTTTCACATTTAATGGCATTATAAATATTAAAGAATATTTTATTCTCTATACGATTTGAGTGCATTTTATACTTCATATTAAATGGATATAAAGTTAAAAAATTATAAAGAAATTAAATATCATATATTAGCCGGCTATGCTATAACAGCTGCTATATTAAGAAAATTCTGATTGAAAGGTGTCAGTGTCAAGTGCAGTTGACAATATGTTTGTGTTATAATTTTACTGGAAATAAGGGATCTTTTGTAGTAATGAAACTTTCTGTATGGAATTTGTTAAGGTAATGTACAAGAAATAGAATCTTTTGCAAGGAACTTTCTGTATGACATTTATACATAGAACTGACGGAAGGTAAAGTGCTCGCCACATCAGATTTTTTTTATATAATTTCATCTGAACTTATATGTAAAACTGACACTGTCGGTGAAAATCCGGCGTAAAAATTCCTATTAATAAACGAGCTATAGTCCCCCGAAATTTGAAAATATAGATGTGACGTCACGAATATAAGTTTCCTACATAGACCTAAATGTTCTTGAAATATATGCTATTTCTAAATTATATTTATAAAAAATAAATTAATATTATTATACTGTACAAGTCAACATGATTTATAATTGGAATTGTATTTAAATTATTGTTTAATGCAAAACATTTATATTCAAATAAAAACTGTTTGAAAATTGCAGTACTGGATTAATAGCCACGCCTCCGCTATTTGAATTTCTCTACTTCCATTCGTAGAGGCTCCTCCCCTAATTTTGTATTCGTTATATATTTATAGGCCGTCTTTGAGCCGCCAACCAAAATAATATATGGAATCCATATGAGTGACGAGCTGCTATAAAAAAAACCCTTTATTTCCGAAGTATTTCAATTATATCGCTTTATTTCTTTATTAATATTCATTATTATGCATATACTTTTAATATTTTGTTTTAATTTCTCTTCATTCAATTGCGCTGTAGTCCCCTATTAGACGATGACCTTGATCATACATTATAAAATTAATCTGGATTCCAAAAACGTTAAATGGAATCGAACCCGAGCCATCCAGATCATAACCGTAACAAAATATACACAAAAATAAAACGAAATAGGGAAGAAAAAGTCATTTAAACAAAATGACAATTCTCAGTATATATTTCAAAGAAATACTACTTCGCCAAGTTTTACGGTATAAGCACACTGTTACAAATTTACAATTAGTGCATTTTACTTTTAAACTTTAAAGTTAAAAGGGAAGAAATTTCAATTAATACAATCTCATCTTACTTTCGGTTCCTTTTAACTTTATAAAATTATCAAGAATATTGAAACCATTACAATACACCCCTCAAATATTCCAAATGAAGTCATATTCATAAAATGAAAATAAGAACAGAGAATTCGTCTTCCAAGAATATTTAGTCGGAAACGCTTTCTGAATTACGAGCAAATTAAAAGTTCTGAAGTCGCATTAATGACTATGCAGAGTAAAGAATGACGTTGATGACGTCATCACCACCGTCATCCCCCCAGCACTCTTTCAGTAATGAAGTTTGCAATTAGGGCGCATACAATGGGTTGCAAAGATTTCCGCATCTTTTACCCCTAGAGCAGACCCTGCTCCCTGCACCCCCTGCACACCCCTGCAGGCCTGCACCAAGGACAGCTATTCAAATGTCGACACATCATGGCGTTCTAGATCCGAGAATCGTTCCTTTTAGTTTTGTTAAACATGAAAGACGTTAAACGTTAATATTATAAATTGTTACAGTATTTATTAAAAGAGAGTACAAAGGATGACTGTTAATGAATTATTAGCTGACAAGATATTTATAAAGGATTTTAGAAAATGTAGGCTAAATATGTGGTTTATGTTCATTATTTTAAATATTTTACACTGTGATTAACTTAATAAAAATGATAGTTTGTGTCACGTTATTTAAATTCATTTTATTAAAACGTTATACAAACTATTTGCGATATATCAAATATTTTTAAATTTAAATTTATTATACAAAGCATTTAAATTCAAAATGATTTTATGGTAATTTTTATGATTTATAACTAATTCAACAAAATTTTAAGAAAAATTAGCATTTTTTTAGTTCTTTTTACCTTCCGTCACCTTTAGGTAAGGACGGTATTGTCTTTGGTCAAAAACTTCGGTGGTTTCGGGAGTTTTTAATGAATAAGCACGTTTTAAGGTCCCTAGAATACGATTTTACTATTTTTACGATGTCTGTATGTGTGTGTGTGCGTGCGTGTGTGTGTGTGTGTGTGTGTGTGTGTGTGTGTGTGTGTGTGTGTGTGTGTGTGTGTGTGTGTCTGTGTGTGTAACAAAATTTTCGTCTACGATAACTCTAATACTACAATTCCAAAAATTATTCCTATTCCTCTTCGTTGCATCCATATGAAGAGCTGATTAGATTTTGGTTATAATTGGTCAACCGGAAGTACCCTCATTTGTATATTTTAACAGTTTTTCTTGAAAAACGATGTTAAATATCACTTTTTCACATTTAATGTTATTATAAATATTAAAGAACATTGTATACTCTCTACGATTTGACTGCATTTCATACTTCATATTAAATGGATATATTTGTGTTATATTATAATTTTACGCGAAATATAGGATCTTTTTGCTCGAAACTTTCTGTATGGAATTTGTATAAAATACAAACAACTGTCGAAAGGTAATGTACATACAAGAAATTTAGAATCTTTTGCAAGGAACTTTCTGTATAGACTTTATAGAAAATACATAGGCATTTACGAAAATTCTACCGGTAGATACCGCATCTACCGACAGTGTACGAAAACACGAGTGGTAAAAAGTTACCGTGTTCGAAAATTGTACAATATCTACCAGATTCATCTACCGGATTCATGAAGAATCTAATCTCAAAAAAAGGTAGTGATGCAAAGCGAAGCGCGGCAGTTCACCGGTAGAATTTTCGTAAATGCCTTGTATAACTGACAGAAGGTAATGTGCTGGCCACATCAGATTTTTTCAATATGTTTCTATTTGGTCATTTAATAAAGGCGTTATTTTTATATGTATATTTACCAAATGATATTTTTACCAAATGATATTTATTTACCAATTTTATAGCGATCGAGTATGGTGTTTGTCATTCATTGAAACTGATGCTAAGCAATTAAAATAATCAAGATATATACAACTAAAATTTGCAAAAAAATAGTCGCAAAACTTCTGCTTAATTTTATTACACAGAAGTGTATATGTGCGTAGTAACTATCAGCGCCACCTGTTTTTCCAACGGCATATATATTAAATCTGGAAGAACAACAACATATTGAATCCACGTCACAGTCTTCAAGAATGTTTCTAGTTGTGTAAGGAATTTCAATTTTCTAACATCAAATTATGAACGAAAACTTTTTCCTAATCATGTTTTATTGTATTTTCCTACTATATGAAGATATAATTATAGAAAAAAGTTACTATTTTGCATATATCAAATTCCATAACATCGGAATTTACTCCATTGCCAGTTTGGTAAAGATTTTTTTTTAAGTATAAGTAAAAATTTTGAACTTTATTTTCGTCGAACTTGTAGATTTGTATATTAATTAAAATTATGCAAATTATTTAAAAGTAATAATAAAGACAAAATTGAATAAATGCCACCCCGTAAATTAAATGTTGGTGTTGTGTGCGCATTAGTTCCATTTGCAATTTAATAAAGAAAAAACGAAGGGTCGAAAAAAGCTCTTAATCTGCTGCTAGATGTCCAATTAAGATTTCAACCGTTGCTCGTAACTTTTTCTCGAAAAAATTCACAAATAAGTCAAAGTAATCCATGATTTATATTTCCAATTTTCAGGGACAGCGCGCTGCTACATTTACACACTTTCGCATTAGAATAATTTATGTTACGCACAAAATTGTTTCATGCTTCAGGAGTGAATGGCCTGAAATGTGGAAATATTTCAGGCTGTAAGCTATTTCACATGTAATATTGCTTGGATTCAACGATGAAATATATTTTTTGAACCTTGACCAGGTGTTGGAGATCGTAAATTTTCTTGACACTTGACAGTATTTTAGAAATATAGGGAAGCTAACATCACATTCGAAGAGCAATAGTGGAGCATTTATCATTATCTGTTGCTCCATTCACACCTATTCACACCCATGGTTGTTTCCTATAGCCTTAACTTCCTCTTCAGGGCCAGCAACACAAGAAAAATAAAATTTATTTGGGATTTCTTTAAATGAAAAAGAAATGGTAAAAACATATAAATCGTCCACAATTTCCCCATCGGTTTAGGGTGAATCAGTTTATATTTCAATTCAATATAAAACACAACTCGTAATAGAGAAACAGATAATAATTCAACAGATCTTCTGAAAAAAAACTGGATACTGTTGAAACTTATTTGTTTGAAATACATAATAGTATATTAAAGAACGTGTTTTATAAGACATGTTTTTTTCGCACGCGTCAAAATTTAGAAAACGAGCGGTAGCGAGTTTTCTAATTGACAAGTGCGAAAGAAAGTCTTATAAAATGAGTTCTTTATACTATTTTTTATATTTTGCGCCTTCTACAATAACATTTACTTACTCAATTTGTGTTTATATTTGCAACCATTTGTACATTTTCATGTAAATAATCTTCCCTAAATAAAAAAAAATAATAAAATAATATCTCGGACACGAAAAGAGATATCGACCTGTGGTTTTAAAATCTTAAATCTGCACCCTTCAAATTACTTAAATATAAATTTTCAGAATTTTTATTTTTAAAAAAATTTCCACCCTTTTTTAAACCACACCATCCTCATACCCAAAAATGGGTGTGCGGTACACATTCAACGACTTCACCAGTAAATTTCTCGTACCAAAAAACATAAGTATACCAATTTTCATCAAAATATTCCAACGGATACATTAATTATTAAACATTCCTTAAAATTGTCCCTAAATAAAAAATAATAATAATTTCGACATTATATTATTAAAATGAATTGTCAATTAACTAAAAATAAATTAGGTAAAAATGGGTTAAAGAAACGTCATCTAGTACCAACCGTCTAAAACAAAAAATTGCGTATCGAAATGTAGGTCATTACGATACGCAATTGCGCAAAATATAAAAAATAATTAATTAAAATATCATTACGACTTATTCCCCATTTCTGGGTTTGCTAATCTGCTGCTGTACCGTTTAGGATGTTTACCAGACGTCACCACAAATTATTTGTTGCAATAAATATTTTTTACCTTCCGTCACCTATAGGTAAGGAAGGTATTGTCTTTGGTCAAAAAATTCGATGATGAGTTTTTAACGAATAGGCACGTTTTAGGGTCCCTAGAATACGATTTTACTATTTTTACGATGATGTCTGTATGTACGTATGTATGTATGGATGGATGTATGTATGTATGTATGTATGTATGTATGTGTGTGTGTGTGTGTGTGTGTGTGTGTAACGGTTTTTTCAGATCGCATTACTCCAATACCACCTTTCCAAAAATGATCATTTTTGCGTATTCCTTTTCTTTAGATCCATATGAAGGGCTGATTAGATTTTGGTTATAATTGGTCGACCGGAAGTACCGTAATTTGAAGATTTTAACAGTTTTTCTTGAAAAAATGCTGTTAAATATCATTTTTTCACATTTAATGTTATTATAAATATTTAAGTATATTTTATTCTCTATACGATTTGATTACATTTTATACTTCATATTCAATGGATATAGAGTTAAAAAATTATAAAGAAATTTAATTTCACAAAGCAGCCACCTGTGCTATAAACATGGAAACATCTACTACATTAAGAAAATTCTGATTGACAAATGTCAGTATCAAAGTGCAATTTACATAATATGTTTGAGTTATAATTTTATTGGAAATATATAGAATCTTACAAGAAAGTTTCTGTATAGAATTTGTACAAAATACATAGAACTGAATGAAGGTAATGTCCTGGAAATATGGTATCATTTGCAAAATAACTTTCTGTGTGAAATTTATACAAAATACTTAGAACTGACGGAAGGTAATGTGCTAGCTACATCAGATTTTTTGTTTTGTAACGACATTGATTCTATGAATGACGATTATAATGTTCTTACATAATAAAAATATAAGTAGTGTCTCATTTTCGATATTTTTAAAAGGTATCTCGGGTAATGTTATCGATAAAGCAATACTGTTTGCATATTCCAGAGTCAACTTTTCGAGGAACGTTTTATAGACCCCACAGGAATTTTCTATCTTCTTTTGTTTCTGAGCTACAAGCAAAAACTCGTGGTAACAAATTTTAAGCCGCTTTTTAAGTTAAATTAAATGGCGTAATTAGATTTTTTGAAAGCTTAATAATTCTCAAAATATAACACAAACTTATGATTTTTTAAATGGGAACCTATATTAAAAATAGTCTCATCTTTTTGCTTATCTTACTAGCTTTTCAATGATATATAAAAAGTCTACATTCTTTTGTTTTAAACATGAATAATAAATAAACTGTTATTAGTCGATTACGTGAAATCATTTTTCTAAAATTAATATTGGTTATTTTTTTATTACACCACATAATTATATATATTTACAGCTTATTACCCATTTCTGGGTGTGCCAATTTGCCTTTATTCCTCGATTTCGATAACAACATATCTGCATCGTAGTAGTCGCTTACAGGCGTTACCTTACGAACACTCTCTCAAAGCTGTCGTGGAGATCGTTTTTCAATAACAGAAAAAAATATGTACAACAATCATGTCTAAATAAATCAATTAAGCAGCAACCTTACAGTTCTCCGAAAAAAAAAACTCTGCAAAGAAAAATTTAATTTGAAGTTTGAGTATTGGTGCAGAATATTAATTTGGAGAAAATTTATATTCTGTTGCTATGTTTCAAACAAAGAGAAATAATTTTATGTTGAAAATTTTAAATTATTGATTTATGTCAACATTTTTAAAGTGGACACAATACCAGGACCGGACCGATGCCTTGTGGCGCCTGAGGCAAGTTTCAAAACGGCGCCTTTTATTTTTTTTAAAAAAAAGAACTCATACTGTAATTGATTAACAATAGAAGCAAGAACGAAAATTGTATTGAGCAAAAAAAATAAACCTCATCTACTTATTTTCATGTGACTCATCCCAATATTTTGAAATATCATATTCAGATTAATATGGCAACCAGGGCCGCTCCGTGGGTATAAGACGCGTTTGTGTTGTTATATTTTAGCGCCCCTTCCCCCTAATGATGTAAAATTTGCAAATTAAAGTTTAAACTATACTTTTTGTTCTTCAAAAATGCTAGATTTAATATATTGATGTAATTTTCCTAGATTTATTCTTGTAACTCTAGGTTATAATCTAAATCGTTTGTTGTAATCAACAATTTTACAACAGATTTCAGCATTTATGTGCATTTGATTCTTCGCAAAATGATAGTAGGTATTTAAATATAGGATTCATTGTGGGAAAAAATCGGTCACTTTAATATGTAAAGAGTGAGGAATATATGTTGTACCTATGTTGTCAGGTTAGTACGAATGTTGTTGAAAGAGAGACTGATTATTTTTTGGATGATGTTATTGTTATTCTTTCGGGTTTGTGCTAACCCACTAAGTGGGAAATGCGTGATTTTATGTATGTATGTATGTATGTATGTATGTATGTATGTATTGTGGGATCCATTCATGTAATCAATATTCTTGAGTTATAATCAATATATTCATTGTTGTAATCAACATTTATTTCAATATAACAATGCTAGAATAATAACGAACCAAACGGTATGACTATTATTTTACTTATAACTAGAGCCCTAATGCAAACAAATTAAAAAATATATTTTCACTTCTATCACGTTAATTTATAAGTTTTATAGCAATTTTGTCTTTACGAATAAGACCATTTTATAAAAATTTACTATTATTTACTTTACTGTCTTGAAACAGCGCCCCTCAAAGTATAGGCGCCTTTGGGCAGGGCACAACCTGCCCACCCGCACGGAGCGGCCCTGATGTCAACGGATATAAGAGAAAAATTATGGCTTAATTAACATGAAATTTCTATGTATTTCAAAATATATTTAATATTTAAATATAAAAAGTCATTGAACATCAAGAATGAAGAAAAAGGAACAAATGTTATAAGTGCCTCACCTATCGGGCCGGCCCTGCACAATACAATGGCCCATATTATTAATTATTGCAGTTCGAAATTCATTTTTTGATCTTAAAGATAATAAGTAGTTTAATTAATTGCGATTTTTAAAATATAATGTATTTCACGGATTTTATTTTACGCACTACGTTCTTTTTGTTGCGTATAGTACGAGGGTAACACCAAAAGTTTCTGCAAACAAATATAACTAAGGTAACTACGAAAAATAAATGCATGGCAAAACAAAAGTACATCCTTAGGTAGCATGGCAGTTCTTGTTACAATTCGTTATCTGTTATCAGTAATTTTCCATGCAGTTTTAAAGTATGCATGTCGTACTGAAATTGCAGTTAATAAGAGAAAATTTCCTTGCCTTATATTTTACGATTTCAAAGTTCGATCTCTCCAAAACAATGCATGAAAAAGCTTCGGGGTGCTTTTGGAAATAAATCACCTAGTATCAGGTCTGTTCACAGCTGGTACAAGGAATTTAAATTTCATCGAGTTTCTCGCAATGACGATTTACGCGAAGATCTGCCAATTTCTGCAGTTACGGATGAAAAGTAGTAGGCGGTGTCAATAAATAAAGTTTACGAGTAACAAATAAAAATTTGAATAGATTGCTGTGATTATTTTCTGACATTTGATTTTGACAGCGCATGCGCGAAGCCTTTTACCTCCCGTCATACCATAGGTAAGGGAGGTAATGTAATCGTGCCAAAAATTCGATGGTGAGTTTTCAGTAAATAAGCACGAATTAGAGTCCCCACAACACGTTTTTACTATTTTTACGATGATGTCTGTGTGTGTGTGTGTGTGTGTGACGATTTTTTCGTCCACGATAACTCTTATAACAAACTTCCAAATATATCTATTTTCCGTATTTAGGCTTCCTGCATTCATATAACGAGTTAGATTTTCGGTAAAATTGGATAAATGGAAGTGGTACTTTACTTGAAACCCATAGCAGTTTTTAATAAAAAATTATATTAAAATGTAATCCAAAACTTTTCAATTTTAGTATTTAAGACTTTTATATTAAAATTCGAGGCGAGATCGATATAACAACTGCGAGAAGCGAGAAATCTCGCGAAATTCTCGCGAGAGTCTCGCAATAAAAAGTATTTGTAATTTTATTGCTTTGATTCACAAATTCAATGAAAACTGCACCGTACAAGGAGCGGAGTCAACTCTAATTCGTGTATAGAACATGTCAATGTGAAAATTATATGAATTTTCTATATTTTTTTGAGTCTATCAAGAGTCGATTGGTATCGGTCCCAGAGCAAGGAAATGAAAAATAAAGACAAAATCGGTTTTGCATCCAATACAACTAGTTTTTAATGCTAAATGAGATTATTGTAATATTTCAGTCCCTAATTCACCCCAGTTAAAACCACGGTTAATAAAATTCTTACCGCCCCTGAAAAGTAAAGAATGTTATATTAAGCGTCGATGGGAGCCAATACAGAGAGAAGTGGAGTGATTGGTTGTCGGCGGTGTTTTATGACTAAATCTTATGTAAATAGTGGCATATATTTAATGATAATATGTAGGTACTTTTATTTACAAAAAATAATTTTTTCATGTTTAATTCGTTTTACTGATGACAGAATGAATTAACAGATGTTCGTATTGAAATAGTTTAGAGACCACAATTTGGTGATAAATTAGACATTTTGGAAGTAAATTAAATTATTTACCAACTTATCACATTTTCTGGTGACCGTAAATGAATAAACATTATGTTCGTATGAAAATTTGGTAACCAGAATTTAGTATTTCGTTGTTATACGACTGCAAATACACGGAAAACGGTGCGATTGGTCCGACCTTGTCTCTTGTAGTTAAACTGTTACTTATACATATACGTAGTGCGCAAGCGCGCATTTTTATAGCGAGACTCTCGCGAGAGTCTCGTGCGAATACGAGACGAGACCCAAATAAATGTGCGAGAACGAGATCGATATTTTATAATTCTCGTCTCGTCTCGCCTCGCGTGAATCACTAGAGAAACATAATAAAATATAATCCAAAATTTGGTATTACAGACTTTTCTATTTGTTGTTCTAACAAATTACATTTTGTTTACGAACGATCAACCGGAAGTGATACTATACTTAAAGTTCATTGCTATTTCAAACACGGAATTGACGGGAGGTCATGTGTTAGCCACATCAGATTTTTTACACTCATGTAAAGAAGTCAGCTTCGCGCACTTGTCAGATTATATAACTGATGAAAAAGAAATCTGTAAAACATTATCGCGAAAATCAATATTTAATTTCGTTTTCCGTTACCTTCAAAACGGATAGGTTTAGGTGAATCCCAAGTTCGTTACCTTGAACTAGTTTTTAAACTCCAGTTCAGCTCCACCTCTCAAACTAATAATGCCCTTCAGTACAGAGAAATTTCATACCAAGCAGAATTTTTACCAAATCCCACAAAAACTCGATCTTTTTCTACCTGTTATGTCAATGAGAACGTTTTAAGGTCTTTTGTGATATTGTCGATAATATCCGTGAGATTGAACTGAGCGTAAATGCTTTTTTGTTATTCTCGGACTGAACCGAGCACATATGGCAGATGAGAGTTTGTTTATTTTGAAATACACTGAGAAATTTTCCAATTTACGGTCACATCCTCGGTTATTATTCCACTGGGGTCATGTGATCGGTAATTTAATTTTACATGCTGTGTCGTGCACTTCTCCCATTTTAAAAATTGACGTAAATCTCTGGTGAATGCCGTAAGAGAGGATGATAAAATTTCAATACACTTGGATGGTTTCAAATCCGTCCGGATTTGTGACCTTCGTTTTTACCTCTTGTCTAATATTAGGTTCACCTATTTCGAGGTTTTGTGCAAGTTTAAAAAACTCAAATGCTAAATGAGATTATTGTATATTCTTTCTTTTTGTTTTTTATTATAAAAAGTGAAATATTAAACAACCTTTGTACTGCTATATTAGGTTTGTTCGTTCCGCTATGCTGCGTTTTGCGATTCACTGCTTGTCGTCGCGGTAATAATTTAAGTTACTAAAAATAATTTGTTTGTTCGATCCGTCTGCGGTAAATTATTATTTTTTATTAAAATTACTTGATTGTCATAATTTTGGTTTTCATTCACATAGTATTGACAACTGACATTTCGTGTCATTTGATTATAAGCATTATCTTCTAAATGTTTAAGTGTTAATTGTTTTCTTTTGGTTTTGTGTTATTATTGTTCTTGTTCTTATATACGAATAGTTCCTTGATTGATTCTTTTCTTCACTTTTTATTATTATAATGGAAAATTTTGTGATTGATATGATTATGGCGGAAAATGATGATGATGACTATACGACTGACACCAGTTCGAGTTCTGATGAAAGTGATGAAGGGATAAATAAAATAGTTATAAATTATTTAAGAATTAGAGAAAAACGAACATCAATTAAAAACTTTATTCATGATATAATTCCACAATATAGCGAAAAAGAATTCATTGTAGCAAATTTTTTCCTATGGATTTATTTTCTTTTTCATAAATGTATATTAAAAATTTGGTCTCCGCCTCATTCCAATCTGCTCTGCTCCTTTCTGTACTCGCTGTATGGATTAAAAAACAATTGTAACTATTTTAAGTTGATAATTTTACACAAAAGCTGTTTAAATATTAGATGGATATGTACATTTCATAAAAGGTATATTTCCGCACTTGCGTAACTTTTCTAAAATGGTAATTTACTTGTTGCATTGCTTTAAGTTTCAAACTCACAATCCAAAGTTTCTATAAACATGAAAAATAGAAATAAATAGTTTTAAATGAACTTACAAATTATATTTTTTAAATATAATTACCAAAATCCTCGTTTTGAAATTCGTTTTCCATTATATGTATTTATTTTTCAAGTAAATTACCTTTAATTGTCCGAATTGTCGCACACCTTTGATTGTCACAACTATTGACATTTATTTTTAAATTATAGACATCAATAAGTAAAACATCACACAGCATACTCATTAAAAAATATTTATTTGTCAAACACTATCACACTGCCACATTCAATGTATAGACGCGAACATTACCGCCGATTATTTTTCTACCGTCGACTCCTGAGTCACTGTAAAAATTATCACCGCCAGCTGCCGCGGGGTTTTACCGCAAGTTACTAGAAAAGCGGAACGAACAGAATCTAGTAACTTTACAGTGAATCGCGAATCGAAAAGAACAGCAAATTTCACCGCCACGGTTTGCGGTAGACGCAGGGTGGCGGAACGAACAAACAAACCTATTGTTAGACAAAAAGATAGTAGGATTCCCATATTTTTTGACATTATACGAGAGTCACGCTAGAATTGTTCACATTTTTTAAGAATTTTATTTTATGTTTGTTCAAAGCAGTTCCCTTCAGCGCATAATACACTTCATCATTCCTTCCTTCCACTTCTTACAAGCTCCCAACTAGGGTTCATGATTTCTCGAGCTTATCAATTTCTCGGGTCTCGAGAATTCTCGAGGGTAATTTCTCAGGTCTTCTCGGGTTGTCGAGAAATTTACATTTACGTATTTTTTGCATATCTTTTCGGTTCAAATAATGAAAAATGTCAAAAAATTAAAAATATGTATCATAAAATAGTATACTATTATTCACGAAAGATGACTATTCAAGGTCATTTGTTCGAAGAAAGAATACACATCACTTTACAGCAGTAGCTTAGCAACATTTTGTATTAGAAAGAGAAAGATTATTTGATCTATGTTTATTTAATTTATGTGGGGTGACAGATGTACGTAAATAGTGGCATTACTTTCTAACACACTATAAATAATAATGACGTATGTCGTAGAATTACATTTTCCTAATTATCTACTACACTGCCCTCTGTGCCAATGTTTACCCAGTGGCATCGCCGTTTAAATCAAATTATTATTCCTTGGTTTATAGTTCAGTCTATTTTTAAAATTTTTGCAAAAATATAAGTGAAGAGCATAAATCATTCAGAAAGGCATTATTTAGAAAGAAACATAATTTTCAAATAAATTACTTTTATTTTTTCAGTTAAAATGTGTCCATAAATATTTCATGTTGCACGCCTAGGCATACGAAATGCAATGAAGTTAACTGCTAGTAATATTATATCAGACGGTTCACAAATGACCTTGAAAAATAATTTTGAGAACATAATTAATAGATATAGAATCAAAATAAACACATGATGATCTGTAATAAATTTTTTCATTTGTTTCTTAATAATTTCCAATATTTTCACCCCAGTAAATTAATAATTCGTCTTTTATTAATATTTAAAACAAAAGAATGTAGACTTGTTATATATCATTGAAAATCTTATAAATTAAGCAAAAAGACGAGACTATTTTCAACATAGGTTTCCATTTAAAAAATCATAAGTTTGTATTATATCTCGAAAATTTTAAGTTTTCAAAAACTCTAATTACGCCGCGAAATGATTAGTTCTTTGACAGTGACATTTATCTGTCACTTACATTCATTTGAGATATGAACTGTGTAACCAAGGAGTTTTGTTTGTTTAAAGCGTAGGATCCAGGATTTAAATTATAGATAATTTTATTAATTTATCCATAAAATATATAGAAAATGAATTAATGAAAACCTGTAGAAAATTTTATAATCTTTAATTTTTATAATAACATAAATCTCGAAAAATAACATTTAAAGGTATTTTTCGAAGAAAAACTATTTTGAGCTTCAAGTAAAGTGCCATTTCCGATTATCCGATTTACACCAAAATCTAATGGGTTCTTTCTGATATTCTGAAATATATTTATGAAATTTCTGAATAATAGTATTTGAGTTAGAGCGGAGGATCCAGATATACACACATCATCCAGAAAATATTTAAAATCGGATTCTAGGGACCTTAAAACGTGGTCATTTACCAAAATCTCGATATGCGAATTTTAGCACGATCCCTATACCTCCCTTACCAAGGGTAGCGGGAGGTAATAATACTGTTTGGCTGAGATTTCGAGTAATTGTTAACACCTTTAAAAAAAATTGTTTTAACTGAGAATTAGCACCTGTATTTTAAAATTGGAAAAGAAAGACAACATCTTTTAATACAGAATAACATTTTAATTCTTATTTAGTTACCAAGGGCAAAAGTTAGCGTTTATGTTTCAAATTAATAACTAAAAACGAACAATTTGTAAAATCGTAGCAAACTGTAAGTTTTGTGAATAATGTATTCAAATTTATTCATCTTTGCAACCTTGTATGTATTTTTATAGCTTTGATATTATTGTTAACCTTCTTAAATTAGAACATTATTCATGAAGTTCCTCTATTATATGGAACAATAAAATTTTACACCAATTTACCTACTACATTTCTTTTATAGACCCTCGAGTTATTTATAAAAACGCCATATTATACTTCTCACGTGCAAGATATTCGTGATATATTTCCATAACTGACATTGCACTTCTTTATGACATATTTTAATTCATTCAGGATTACCAATATCGAAAGAAAAACGAATAAAAATGCCGAGTAATGTAGTAATAACAATAATGCAAACCAACAATAAATCAAAGAAAATTAAAGGCAAAAATCGTTCGTAAACAGAATAGGATTGTCACGTGGAATCGAACGGTAAAAGGTATCAGTTTGTGCCAGGATACGAGTAGGTTGATGTCACCAAAAAACGATGGCAATTAACATATTTTGCTAATCACGATATAAGTTTTTTATGTTCTTTCGAATGGCGATGATGAATTTTTTATCAGTATTGAATTTCGAGATATGATTTTATTACCTCCCGTCATACCGTAGGTAAGGGAGGTAATGTAATCGTATAATACATGGAAATTAAAATTAAAAAGTTAGAAAACTTGAATGATTGGAAAGAAGAAAGTTTCTACATATCACGATATCAGTGGATTCTTCATTGAAAATATACCAGGCTCTAAGTGGAATCAGTTGTACTAGCTCGGAATAGTAATTTACGTTATAAGTCCGGTAAATGAGTTTTTACGGTACGAATAAGATGTTTCCGGACGAGGTGACGAAGGAGCCGAGTCTGGAATTTTGAAATGAGTACCGTGAAAATCATTTAACGGACGTATGACGTACAACATTTTATTTCATATCTGTGTCGCATTTTTGGATGAAAGTTTGCTTTATTTCAACCTTTCTTTTTCTCTTTAAAAACAATCATGTCGTCTGGGTCTTAATAAAAATAAAATAGTCATGATACCATAGCAACCAATTTTGTTTTGTTGATATTTCTAACAACGTTTTGCAACGTTTTCAAAAATGAATATGGAAAATGATATTCCGGATCAAATTTTATTAAAATCTGCGGAAGCAAAGGGAAATTTGATCCCCAAAAAATCCGCAGATAGATATAATAACGAATATCGGCTTTTCATGGAATGGAAAAAAGAAAATCAAGTAAGAAACATAACAGAGGATGTATATAACTAAAATTGCGCGAGCTTTTCAAAATGTTAAATTAAATATAACTATTTCTTTACATATTGCTGATTTATTTCGTTTTTTATTTGTATAGGTTTGAAAAATCACAAAATATAAAATTGTTTATAGAAACGAATGTTTTGACAAAATGTTGTATTCCATCACGTAGTTCATTATAAATTATCATAATAAGAAATTGGTTGCTTAGCAACGATACAGTACGGTAAAGAATAATAATACCGTAAAGTCTCATTTACCGGACTGAAATCACAATTGTAAACATGGAAATGCGACACAGTATGAAATAAAAGAAAATACACGAAAAATACGAACCATGTGAATTTTTACCTTTAACATTAACATTACATGTACAAAATCTATAATAAATAGACGAATTATGTCAAAAATAGACTTCTATTTCATACAGCTGCTCAAGTATTATACAATTTTCTGCTTCTTGATAATAGACCATTTCAGAAATTCAAAGCGCATGCGCCAAGTGTTAGACTGCGACAAAAAGTTAGTGCCGATTGCCATATACCCGTCCTTGTTTATATGACAGTTCTGTCAATTTTACAGTTTTGTTGGTTTCGTTTTTCAAATAATTATGACGGGTACTAAACTTGTGGTCCACAAAATATTGCCATTTGAAATGTTTTGTCTGGGTTAGAAAATAAAAAGTTAGGTTAGGTATAGTAATACAATTTTTATAATTAATCGCGAAAAATTTCGGTTTTGAGATTTCAACGGAAATATCCATTTTGACCATCCCTGAATCCATTTTGACTAATTTCGTCGTGACGTCTGTACGTACGTACGAACGTACGTACGTACGTACGTACGTACGTGCGTACGTGCGTATGTATCTCGAATAACTCAAAAACGGTAAGCCGTAGAAAGTTGAAATTTTGTATTTAGGACTGATATAACATCTAGTTGTGCACCTCCCTTTTTGGTCATTACATAATTTCTAGAAATGGTACTTTATTTGAAGCCTATAATAGATTTTAATGAAAAACTATCTTAAAATATAATCTAACACTTTTCAAATTTAGTATATAAGACTTTTATGTCAATTGGAATAACATAGTGGATTTTGGTTAAGACAGGCTAACCGGAAGTGACATATTACCTGAAGTTGTTAACAGTTTTTCTTCAATAAAATGATTTCATTTTGATTTTAGAAATAAATGCTTCAAATAAAAATATTAGATAATTAAATTCTGTGTCTAGCACATCAAGTATTATTAAATTAGCCCTTTGTATAAGCGAGATATGTATATTTAAAACTTATATAATTTTTGGTTTTTGTAATGAAGCTTGCTATGGATTAGGACAAAAAATAACAAAAAAATAAAAAAATAGATGCTAATGTCAAATTACGTCAAATACGTGCAATTTTATACTTGGGTCTATACGTGGTCTATACTTCATATTGGTCTTGTGTACAAGGAAGTCGTGTGGTGTCCACATCAGATTTTTTCACATAGTAAAATAAGTTTTTATTTGTAAAATAAGAATTGAAATCATATCTTATACTCAAATTCATATTAACAACTTCTGCGTAGTTCTAAAATTTAAAACAGAATACCGTGGTCGCGTATATATTTGAAATGCCGCCAGTTAACGGCACTAACTTTTTAGTTCAAAAAGTAAATGAAGTGGTCGCTCAAATTTCTGAAATGGTCTATTCATTATTGCAATCAGACGACCATTGTTGAAATTTTATTCATACGATAAGTATGTTTTACAATTGAGAAAATATGTATATCTAAAAGAATTTTTCATGTTAGTAGAAGATATTTGCTGAACAAAGTTATTTTCTTAAACATCTATTCCTCATAAAATCTTCTAAGAAATTAATAAAATTTGATACTTCAATCGGTAATTTTGTAAGAATTATTGCATTCCCCACTGCGTCACGTAATATTTGACGTCCTATCATTCGCATTCATTGCAAATATTTTATAAAATAGAAATTGCAAAATTAT
This sequence comes from Harpalus rubripes, assembly GCA_963082715.1. NCBI lineage: Eukaryota > Metazoa > Arthropoda > Insecta > Coleoptera > Carabidae > Harpalus > Harpalus rubripes. The sequence continues at coordinate 9,821,964 of OY720453.1, read as the reverse complement.
TCTGACATAAAACATAACCTTGCTATGTTTCAATGAGTAACCAATTTTGCATTTTTGTCCGCTGTCGGCGTTGACTACTTTTGTGCACACCGCCTTTAGGGACGTTTATTTTTTAGATCAATTCATCCTAATATGTTCTAAAAAATTTATATTCTACATTGTAAAAATTAAATTTCTCTTATTATACAGGGTGTAAATGAAATAAGTGCATTAAATTTGATCAGTAATATAACTCATCGAGAGCAACAATATTTCTTAATAACTTTTTCTCGAAATCGCATATTTTTTTAGCATTTTTACCACACCGTAAATTGACGAGTCGTTACAAATATTTTTGTGATAATTGAATGCAGTAGCAATAGCTATGAAAAATTTTGTTTTAGCAATTGACAGTCCTGTCAATTGTTGCAATTAAAATTTGACATTAGTAATAAACTTGTTTATAAGGTAAAATTCTGTCAAAATGCGAGTACACAGACATTGTAATTACTTACCTATGGTTTATTTATTTATTTCTTTACTCGTATCTGTACTACATTTTACTTGACATCACGGTTGACATAAAGACAGTGTCATGGAGTTGCCAACGCATTTACACGGAGCGTTTCCAAATCATCACCAAATCATTCTGTTCTTAATATTTGCACATTTGTTAATCTTGTACATCTTTATCACATCACAATACGGAGTGTCACATATGACAATTTTAAAAAAAGCAACAGTTATATCCATAATATGTGCAAAAAGTTCTATGTTTTCAGCACATAACACACTTCAATTTTGGGAATGGCTCATAATGTTCATTAATGAGACTGAATTTACTTGGGAAGGTGTATTTATTATGGACAATACGCATCTCGACAGACGAAAATGCTGTAAAAATTTTCATTAAAAAATGTTTGGGGAACAATAAATGGACGACCAATTATTGGTACTAATGTACCTCTTTTAAATGGACAAAAGTTTGTACTTACATATTTTGAATAACGTATTTAAACTATTATGATTATGATATCATAACCTAATAACTATGCTTTTGCTCTTCCTCTCGTTATCTCGTTTCTTCTTGTCTTCCACTATTCACAGGTGATTAAAATCCTGGTTTAATACACAACTTTGTAATTTTGTTATCCAAAATTTATATGTATTTATTTTAAAAATTGTACTATTACCTATTAATTAATAATAATGTTATTTCCCTTGAATCGTTTATTAATTACTGTGACTGTAAGTGTAACCGATAACCGACAATTTTTGAGCTGTTTGTATCCCACTTGAATACGGCAGCAGCCATCTGTTCTCCATGGGCGGGTAACGAAATATGCAGCAAATCTTTAAAGAATTTTAACTCAAAATCTAAAAGACTTAGAAAAAAAAATATTAAGGAATATTGTTGCTCTCGTCGAGTTACATTACTGGTTAAATTTAATGCACTTATTTCATTTACAGCCTGTATAATTCACTCTTACGCAACATTAGTTTTCCCAAAAGGTTTAGAAGAAAGACAAATATACAAATTTATCAATCGTGTATCTGTAGTCATACGTAAAATTATCACTCCCGCTTTATCTAAGCTGGTAGTTGGTAGCTAGCCATCACATAAGCCCTTTTAATCGCGATATAAACTTTCCCTGGATGCACTGGAAACAGTGGCGTAGCTAGAACTTTTGCCGCCCGGGGCGGTCCATAGGTTTGCCACCACTCTCAATACCCCAAAAATACAGAGTGATCAAAAATAACTGATTCAGTTGGCAATACAATTCTGGTGATCTTTTTATTTCTGTTTATACAACACCAGATAAAGGCGGAAATACTATTTGACATGTCATTTTTACAATAAATACATATAGGATATGTCAGAGCAGGAGCCTGACAGCTAATATTATTTCGAGTGATTGAAATATTTTAGATTATTATTCTGTGGGTAATGTAAGAAATAAAAGGATGTGAGTAAGTAAAACAACGACTATTTTAATAAATAATTGTAAATGTATTCGAATTTAAATTGTCAAATGTCGTCAACAGTGTCAACAACAGGAAATAAATTTTATGTTTCAGTCTTACAAGTTTCAAGTATTTTTTAAATGCCAAATGAATCAGTTATTTTTGATCACTCTATACTAGAAAAAGTCAAAGTGAAATCGAATTTGAAATTTTATTAAAATTGATCATTATTTGTAGTGATAGCTATGAAATTGAAACAAAATTACAAACAAATGCATATTGTTTGAACTGTCAGAAATTCTGTTTTCAAATAATAAGTTACATATTCAGCACCTAATAAGTATTGTTATTATTTTCATATTTTGTAACCTATAAAATCAAATTTCAGAGACTTCAAACGATATGCTTTTTTGTTATTTTACTTCAATTCCATGGCTTTCACCACAAATGAGCTATATTTATAAAATTTTAAATTCGGTTTTACAGGTTACAAAACGTGCAAAAATATCTGACACATTTTTGTAAAAAATTAATGGGTATGTATAGGTAACTCTGTAACTACAGCAAAATAAAAAAAATACATTGTATTCCCTATATAAAAGATTTCAAGTCCACAACTGGTATTTTTAGTTTCAAGCATAGTTTTTAAAAACGAATTATTAAGTAATAAAAAGTGCCGCCCGGGGCGGACTGCCCCCTCCGTACCCCGCTAGCTATGCCACTGACTGGAAACTTCCTTTCACTTGCATCCAAGACGCCCACTCAAACATTCACCCTCGTTCTCCACCCACGTACAAACTCCCAGTAAACATTACTGTTCAGTTAAAATAACTATTCGCAGAATTTTGGATGACAAATTAATTTCAGTGAAATTATCGTTTTGTATGTCGTAAGCATCTGTATTGAATTTCGGTTAAGTATAAATTAATTTCAACTTAAACTTTCATACTCTAGCTAAAGGAGTTATCTATTGGATTTCGTTTACGGAAAGAATATCGAACAGATTTAATTTATTTTATTTATTGAGAGATATCTTTTAACTTAATATGAATCAGAAAATTAATTTTACCTTGCATAATATTTTGAGGTGAACTCGGCTCTGTTCTCCATCTTCAAGGTTCCAGAATCTTCGAACCACTCCACTCACACATACGACAGTCTGAAAAGAAGAAATAACATTATAAATTAATTTATGAAAAATGTTATCACTATATATAGTTATTTATGGAACTAGCGAGTGTTAAAAAGTCTACTCTTGAGTAACATACAAATGTTTTTCCAACAACTTTAAGGTCTTTTATGAGTTTTAAAAATAGCATGTGAATGACGTTTGACATTTATATTTCATTTTTGTAGTTATCAAATCAAACTTTGTTGGCTGCTATTAATATGTATTTACTTTAAGTGAGTAAAATTTTTTTACTAATTTTAAATGCTGTCGTGGTATTCTCTCATACCATATTGTTAAAATTAACAACCTAAAAAATTCAGTTGTTATTTTCAATGTCAGTTGCTAAGTTCAAAATCTCAATTCACTATTACATGAAGTTGCTAAAATTTAACAACTAGTCGTTACGTCGAGTTGTTAATTTAGCAACTGCATTTCTCTCGTTGTTAGTATTGAACAGTCGTTGGTAAATGGTTTTTCTTGAAAATTTTGTGTTAGGAAATAAACTTTTACTGGAAAGGTAAACTATTTATAAACTAATATATACCTACATGCCCAATATTTATATACATTTTCAAACAAGATTTTAGATTTATGCAAAGAAATTTGCGAGATGTTAGTAATCCATTCCCGATCCTGATATCGGGAAAAAAATATTTTCAAAGATATTCAAACAGATCAAGTGTTGTTTAATTCGTGAATTGGATGGTCTCACGCTTCAAGCATACTGAGTCAGTATATGCCCGATGGTCTCATGTTACAAGATGAAGGGTTTACATTTTTTCCAAATTTAAATATTTTAATTCCTAATATTAAGCAAATTTTCAGATTCTCTCCCGAAAAGATCTAAATTCAATTTTTTGAAATTTATTTTTATTTATCTTACACATTTAAATTTAAACAGCCATTTCAACAATGTCAAATTTCTGTTATTTTTACTGTTAAAACTTCTAGACGATGGTCATGGTCTATTCACAACCCAAAGTGACAGATTTTGATTAGTTTGACGTTTGAGTTTAAGAAAATTTGGGGTGCAAGATGTTCCGCGGAACAATATTCTCTAATAGTAGGTTTCATGATAATTTTGGACTAATTAAATGACAAAGCTAGTTTTGCATTTCAGTTCTGATAACTGCTAGTTGGAAATTTTGCAAATGGTTGGTTGACTTGAAAAATTGAAATTTTGCCCTATAATCTCTTTATAAGACCCATAGCTAGGCGTAGAAATTAAGTGTTGGGAGAATCTAATGAAGTTCTTCAGTTTAGTATACATGTTTATTCAATTCGATGCGATCGATTTCGAAATTTCAAGAATCTCATCAGGAATGACACATGGCCATCATGTAGAAGATTTAGCAGTACAAATTATAGAAATTTGACATTGTCGAAATGGCTGTTTAAATTTAAATGTGTAAGATAAATGAAAATAAATTTCAAAAAATTGAATTTAGATCTTTTCGGGAGAGAATCTGAAAATTTATTCAATATTAATAATTAAAATATTTAAGTTTGGAATAAATGTAAATCCTACATCTTGTAACATGAGACGTTCGGGCATATATTGACTTAGTATGCATGAAGTATGAGACCATCCAATTCACGAATTAAACGACACTTGCTTATTTTGAATATCTCTGTAAATATTTTTTGAAGAATGGATTACTAACATCTTGCAAATTTCTTTGCATTAATCTAAAATTTTGTCTAAAAATGTATATAATTATTGGACATGTAGGTATATATTAGTTTATAAATAGTTTATCTTTCATCCCTATTTTTCCAGTAAAAGTTATTTCCTAACACAAAATTTTTAAGAAAAACCATTTACCAACGATTGTTCAATACTAACAACGAGAGAAATGCAGTTGCTAGATTAACAACTCGACGTAACGACGAATTGTTAAATATTAACAACTTGATGTAATAGTGAATTGGGATTTTGAACTTAGCAACTGACATTCAAATTAACAACTGAAAATGGTTGTTAATTTTAACAATTTTGCTAGAGAATTTGGCCGTGAATGACAGTTGTTACAAGAGTTGCTAAAAATCGTTGTTAACTCTCAGTTGTTACCTAGCGACTATGTTAACAACTATCTTAGTGAATTAGGCCGTATATTTCTAGAAACAATTCCATTTTTAACCTGTTGTTAAACAATAATAACCAATAGAAATAATTAATATTCTTTGTAACGTATGTAATTGGTAACAGGTATTAAACCAATAAAATTATAGATACAAATACAAAATAGAGCTGTTAATGAAATTAGCAAAATATTAGCAGCGTGACAAGTTGTCTGAAATATCGTGCAAAGGCTGAACCATCCCCATTCATTAGGCGAATATTGTATTGTGATGGCTGCCTCTGCCGTGTTTCTACGCCCCTTATGCTCACTTTACGTGGCATAATTACTAAAATATTCACGTTTGCTCCGAATGTTATTGAACATTACGCAGGGGAGAAGCGCGGTTGCGGAATTGCAGTTAATCTAGTCTAGACGAATAAAACGGCAGATGAATTTTATTGTTGTTTCGCTAACGCTTCATGCATTTTCAAGGGGATTTACAGTATGATGGAATTTGAAAGTAGTGCTAGTAGTAATAATATACAACTCAATTTCTCTCATGAAATTATTACCAGCCTGCAGGTATGACTGAAATTGCTTTTATTAATTAAACACCGCCATTTGCTGTTTACTGCTTGTTGCTTTTATTTCCGTGCTTATTACCTACTAATACGAGAATCACGTTAGAATTATTGAGAATAAAGTAATAAGATAAGCCGTGCAAAACAAAATTTGCATTATCATTTTAAACAGTTATTTACCTGTCATTTAAAATTAAGTTGCAAAAGTTAAGATAGAATTTAGTTAATTAATTTTTGAAAGATCGCTGTGAGTGCATTTTCAAAATATGATTTATTTATTATGATTTCAAAAAAGCTTTAACTGCTTCAGGTTACAGAAACTTAAATGGTTGACATGTGGACTAGTATATGGCCATGGGCCAAGATCGCCGCCATTGTCGGTAATTGATTTTCCTATTTATTTGTAATAAATGTGATATTATATTAGAAAATAATATTAAATAATCATACTGTGAATTTATAAAGGTAATAAAAATTCATTAATTTAAGATATATACAATTATTATTAAGATACACATTTATAGGTTATGTAGAATATATGATATGTGTTGTTATTATCTATTTTAATATCACTAGTTCTTAATTACATAATAATTGTATATTCTAAACTTACCTTTTAAAAATTTAAATGATTGTGCTTAATATTGGTAATTTTTAGTTGTTTTCAATATGTCAGTAATCGTGATGAGATCTTAACAAACTACACATGTAAATAAAATAAAAATATTACTTACACTTTAAATACATATTAAAATAATATGTAAATGCGTTTTTCATCCAAATAAAACAAATATCCACGAAAATACATAATAATTTGCGCAAGAACAACACATAACAGATTGGCCGGTAATGGCGGACGAAAAGTGAGCCACGTCATGGCCATACCCTAGTTATAAAGGTACCCTAATGTGGACTAGGGTACCTTTATAACCAGAGTATGGCCATGGCGTGGCTCACGTTTCGTCCGCCATTACCGGGACATCTGTTATATGTGTTGTTCTTGCGCAAATTATTATGTATTTTCATGGATATTTGTTTTATTTTAATGAAAAACGCATTTAATTATTATTTTAATATGTATAAAGTGTAAGTAATATATTTTATTTTATTTACTTGTGTTGTTTGTTAAGTTACCCACCACAATTACTGACATATTGAAAACAACTATAAATTACCAATATTAAGCACAATGATTTAAAATTTTAAAAGGTAAGTTTAGAATATACAATTATTATGTAAATAAGAACTACAGATATTAAATTAGATGTGATAATAACAACCCATGTCATATATTCTACATAACCTCTAAATGTATGTCTTAATAATAATTGTGTATCTCTTAAATTAATTAATTTTTATTACCTTTCTTAATTCACAGTGTGATAATTTAATATTCTTTTATAATATAATATCACATTTATTACAAATAAATAGGGAAATGAATTACCGACAATGGCGGCGATCCTGGCCCATGGCCATACCCTGGTTATAAAGGTACCATAATGTGGACCGTGTTTCAATGCCATCTCTTGACTGCTTCCGGAAGCTTCATAAATTGAAATGTTTTAGTGTGCCGTGCTTACATTCATATTTTTTACCTCCCGCCATACCGTAGTAAGGGAGGTAATGTTATCGGTGAATAAACACGAATTAGGGTCCCCACAACACGTTTTTACTATTTTTACGATGATGTCTATCTGTCTGTCTCTCTCTCTCTCTCTCTCTCTCTCTCTCTCTCTGTGTGTGTGTGTGTGTGTGTGTGTGTGTGTGTGTGTGTGTGTGTGTGTATATGATGTGTGTTTGTGTGTATATAGTGTGTGTTTGTGTGTATATATATATATATATATATATATATATATATATATATATATATATATATATATATATATATATATATATGTGTGTGTGTGTGTGTGTGTGTGTGTTTGTGTGGCGATTTTTTCGTCCACGATAACTCTCTCTCTCTCTCTCTCTCTC
>OY720453.1:9064228-9169228 GCA_963082715.1 Harpalus rubripes | reverse complement strand
ATGTCTATTACAATAAACTATATAATTCATTTAGAATTGAACCAGATGTCTGTGATTTATTCTATCATTGTTAAAACTTCGTCTAGTTAACTACTTTAACATTTATTGCCACAAATCGAATCCAATACAATTGGGACATCCAAAATCCAGTACCAATTCCTATAAGACTGCAAAATTCTTTTGGAATTGTACCAAAAATCCTTGATTGAGCCATCCTTGTAGTCGACAATTACTAATAGTAAAACGATAAACTATTGAACTACTACATCCAGTCCACAAATCACATCCAATCCTGTTCCAATTATCCATTCTACAGCTAGAAAAATTATCCCTGTCAAGTGAGTCCTTGTTCACATTCATAAAGCAGTGTTTGTTTTGCTGCACAGCGCCGCGTAGCGGGGGTTGTTGAAACAGATGCAACACTTGATTAACTATGCAAATTGAGTTTTAACGTGTCAGTGGTGACGGTGTAACTGCAATAAATCGACCCTCTCTACCCCCAATACCGCTGTGGTTTGTGCGGACTCGAAAAACTGTCGCAATTATCAAGTCTGCCACGGAAACAAAAGAGGTTAGTAGCTGGAGTGGAATAGTGTAAGAGGTTGCGACATACAGACCTTATTTAAAATGTTCCAGGAGTCATTTTTAAATGTCACAGGAGAGTTTCGTCTTTATTTGTATCAGTGCAATGGATTTAGGGGTTGCATTAATCTTTAAGCCAACAGGGGTAGTTCATGTGAGGGACATTTGTTAACTTTCCAATACTGTCATTATTATACGAGGGTGGAATGAAAAGACTTTAGCCTAATAATACGAAAGTTGTTATATATTCTTAAAATGAAATTTATTTTTCAGTATAGTCTTCTACCATTGCAATGCATTTATTCCAATGATGTTGCAATTGACTAATCCCATCACGAAAGGTGCTTTTCACAAGATCTGCAAAATAACCGTTTACGACGTATTTGACTAAGTCGTTACTTGAGAATCTTTGTGCTCCCAAGAAATTTTTTTAGCTTAGAGAATAAAAAATGAGAATCAAATGAAACCAAAATCGGCAAATAAATTGGATGTGGAAGCAAATCGTACTTTATTTCCTCGATTTTAGCCATTGCTGTACTAAGGACTAGTGTGGGGCATTATCTTGAAGCAGCACTCATTTTGTCGATAGCATTTTTACCTTCCGTCGCCTTTAGGTAGGGAATTTATTGTATTTGGTCAAAAAATTCGATGAGTTTTTAATCAATAAACACGTTTTAGGATCCTGAGAATACGATATAACTCTAATACTACAATTTTAAAAATTATAATTCTTTCGTATTCATCTTCATTACATCCATATGAAAACCTGATTAGATTTTGGATACAATTAGTCAACCGGAAGTAGCCTCATTTTAAGATTTTAACATTTTTTATTGGAAAAACTATGCTAAATATCATTTTTTCACATTTGACTGCATTGTATACTTTATATTAAATGGATATAAAGTTAAAAAATCTGATGTGGACAGCGCAATACCTCCCGACATTTAACATACATATATGAATTCAAATAAACATACTTACATATTTTTTAATTATGTTGAAAACTGTATTAAGTCTCATTCCATATAACTATGGTTCTATATCTACTGTTTTTTTTAAAACGTTACTATTATTAATTTGAAATGATTAGTTCTTTGACAGTGATATTTATCTGTCAGTTACATAAATTTGAGATATGAACTGTCTAATCAAGGAGTTGTATTATAGATAATTTTATAAATTTATCCATAACATGTATAGAGTAAATAATAATGCAAATATAAAGAAAATTTAATTATCTTTAATTTTTATAATAACATAAATCTCGAAAAAATAACATTTAAAGGTATTTTTCTGAGAAAAAATATTTTGTAAAGTGCCATTTCCGGTTATCTGATTTACACCAAAATTTAATGGCTTCTTTCCATATTAGAATAAGGTTTCAAATTTTTCTGAATGATAGTATTTGAGTTAGAATTGGATTCTATAGACCTTAAAACGTGGTTATTTACCAAAATCTCGATATGCGCTTTTTAGCATGATCCCTATACCTTTACCAAGGATAGCGAGAGGTAAAAATTATAAACAAATCTTTTTTACCTTTTTATATTTTTATTGTAAGGTGTCACTACTCGCGCGTCGCGCGACGAGATTTATGTACATTCATGTAAAACAATTCCTCTGTAATTCGGATTTCATCCTGTAGAGTGAATTTACAATAAATAAATAAATAAAAAGTAAAATATTAACGAAATTTTTAACCAATGCTTTAGTGAATAGCAATTTTATGAAGTGCTGTTACTAGTGACGTTAATATTAACTTTTTAGCGTTGGATATTTGTACTCTGAAAGTTAACAAATTATTTAGTGAATAGACCTGTATAATGCCTTTGGTCAAAGAAATCTCGAGCCAGAGGCCCTCGGAAAATATAGTTGACCTCGGGCGTTATTGTCCTTATACTCGTAACACGCTTGATACGTTAATTACTATTAAATTAAAATATTTAATAATGCGCGATGGTCAGGATCTTCCATTGCAACAAAAATCTGTTGTGGCCAGCACATTACCTTCCGTCAGTTGTATTTTGTACAAATTCCACACAGAAAGTTTTTTGCAAAAGATTCCATATTTCCAGTAGGTACATTACTTTCAGTCAGTTCTATGTCACATCATTGTAAAAAGAGTAAAATCGTATTCTAGGAACCCTAAAACGTGCTTATTCATTAAAATCTCATCGAATTTTTTGACCATAGACAATACCTTCCTTACCTAAAGGTGACGGAAGGTAAAACTAATACCAAACTATTGTATAGATCGATGCTTTCAGTATTGACTACTAAAAGATAAAAGTTTCAAAGGAAATAAAATATTTTACTTATTAAAGCCAACTACATAAAGGATAACTACTTATCTTCCCGCCCTCATACTATAAATGATTGAGTTGCCTTCACATTAAATTTTAATTTAATGCGGCATCTATGACATATACTGCCTGATATCTCGATATGTGCTATTCCCAAGTCGATTATCGTTTATCTCTATCAAAACATCCCGGCATCCTTCATGCAAATCCATGGGGAAAGACACTTCCTTCCTTGTTTCCGGGTGCACATATTCCGGTAGAAAGAATCGTTATGGCGAGTGTCAGTGAGTTCCGGAGCGGAAGCCGCAGACAAGCGCCGCGACGCATGCTGCGGGCCAATCGGTTAAATGGTGCAGAAGACAGCGGAGCATCGCAGCTCTTGCTCCGCCAATACGTCTCCTAGGCTACTATGCCGTCGCTTGTTCCTGCTCCGGGCGACCTCATGCCTCGTTCAAGTGATTGCTTATTTAAAATGAGGTTAGATAGCGAATTGAAATGTTCAGTGGAAGATGTTATTCAGTAAACGTAAAAGTAAATGAAGTCAGTGGGCTTGTTACTCTCAAGACTTGCTGATTTTGAATAGAGGAATCTTGTATGAAACTTCATAGTTTTCTTCGTTAGTCATTTGATGATTAATATGCATCACTACTTTTCTTGTTGAATGACAAATATAGTAACCACTGAAAATGGTTACGATTTAACCGCGGTTACAATGTTACCGACATCGAACTAGAAAAACGGACCAGCTAACAGCTAACTTTATTTTGACAAATTTAAAATAGTTAAAAGTTCATTTGTCATGCACCCAAATGTAACCGCACCACAACCGCCGAACTAGCACGGTCAGCGTGGGTAGAGAAAAGTTACCAGCTTTCAGTAACCTCGTTCCGAAAACACAACCCGTTACTAAAAAATCTGGTGCCCGCCATTTACAGCCCGAGTCAAAAAAAGGTTAAGTTAATCCTTATTTTTGGATTAGCGAATTGTACTCTAATTTTGACAGTTTATTTCTTAAAATATAGTCTAATCTAATCCAAGTAACTACCTTTTTTAACCCCTCAACAGTATTAAATCCCAATTACAGAGTGGGTTCACATTCACACACATCCATGCCTTAGTTGGATTCGAACCCAGAGCCCCGAGGGCACTCATGACATGAGGCGTTGCTCTAACCATTGTGCCACCGGAGCTGTAATAAAATGAAGATTAAATTTTAAATACCGGGCTAGAATAGAATTCACTAATCCAAAAATGAGGATTAGTTTAAACATTTTTGTGAATCGTTAATTTTTATTAATCTAAATACATGCCTACATATTTACTTATGCTGGAAACTGTATTGAATTCCTTTTCTATTGTTCTATTTGCTTTTTTTTCTAAAACGTTACTATTATTAATTTGAAATGATTAGTTCTTTGACAGTGACATTTGAATAACTGCCAAGGAGTATTGTTTGTTTAAAGCGTAGACTCTGGGATTTAAATTATAGATAATTTTATAAATTTATCCATAAACTATTAGTATTAATGCAAATCTATAGAAAATTTAATAATCTTTAATTTTTATAACATTAATCTCGAAAAAATAACATTTAAAGGTATTTTTCGAAGAAAAATTATTTTGAGCTTTTAGTAAAGTGCCATTTCCAGTTATCCGATTTTCACCAAAATCTAATGGGCTCTTTCCATTACTGAAAAAGTTCGAAATACAAGGTTTCAAAATTTTCTGAAGGATAGTATTTGAGTTAGAGTGGAGGATCCACACATACACACAGACATCATCATGAAAATGTTAAAATTGGATTCTAGGGATCTTAAAACGTGGTCATTTACCAAAATCTCGATATGCGATTTTTAGCACGATCCCTATACCTTCCTTATCAAGGGTAGCGAGAGGTAAAAATTACAAGAAAACATGGTTGAGCATCATTTAATTCTGTAGATTTTATTTGTTAATTCACAAATGACAGGTGATATTTTTTTCGTTTTTGTGAACTAAATAAGTTTGCATTATGACCATTCAAAAGGCAAAATTTATATCCTTATCTAAACCAACGCTATTTTCTTACGTGAAACGAAATATAGTACTGCTCGTAGCGTAAGATGGTGTAAATAGAAAATCTTGTAAACTGAGTAGGTAAATGTAGTGCATGTATAATCTCATAAAGTTCTCGAGCCAGTATACAAAATAAAAAGACTTGGTGCAAAAGGAGCGCAAGTCATAGAATCCGCTCTCATTATGCGCAGAGCATATTTTAATTAAGATGAAATGAAATGTAGTGGAATCAGAAGCAGAGGCCGAGGCCGGGTTCGTGTTATGGTGTAATAGAGTGCGGTGTATATTAAGGGTGGTTCGTGCGTGTGACGTCACGGGCGTACGGGAGTGGCGGGGCACTCCCTGCGGCCTGCTACTGCCCCACCCTCGCCGCTCACGACTCGCAGACACGCACTCGCCCTCATTATGCTGCTGATGATAACTTGCCTTCAACACGAAACCAGATGCACTCACCTACCTACTAACGAGATTGGAAACAATAAGAACTTACAATCGCAATGCTCTGGACCAATCGCACATGCACCAACCTCTTTGCTCGTATTTTGCCCGCTATATTATTCTTTTCTTTAAAAAAATCTGATGTGGCCAGTACATTACCTTCCGCCAGTTCTATGTATTTTATACAAATTCCATACAGTCAGTTTCTTGCGAAAGATTCTATATTTCCAGTACATTACCTTCCCTCAGTTCGATGTATTTTGTACAAATTCCATACAGAAAGTTTCAGAATTGATTCTATATTTGCAGAAAAATTATAACACATACTATGTCAATTGCGCTTGACATTGACATCTGTCTATACATACATACATACATACATACATAAAATCACGCATTTCCCACTTAGTGGGTTAGCACAAACCCGAAAGAATAACAATAATAATAAGTGACCGATTTTCGGTAGCGAAATACCGCAACCGGACCACAATAATAGTTACGAAACAATCATTCTTCGCCATACATTTCTGTCTAAGCACACTTCTTTCGCCTCGGTCACATTCATAATCGCATTCATACACGCTCTTCTTCTCTTTCCACTCGGAAACTTTCTCTCTTTTAGTACCTTATCAATAACATCCATCCACTTACACACTGGACGGCCACGCAATTGAATACCCTCAATTTCACCAAGATATATACGCTTTACAAGCCGTTCACTCTTCATTCTTTCCACATGACCAAACCATCTAAACTGACTCATTCCTACTCTCTTAACAACATTCTTCCTAACCATACATTCTTCATACACCAAATTATTCCTCACGCGATCCCGTCTTACATATCCACATACTCCACGTAAATACCTCATTTCCACGGCAGTCACTCTCTTTTTATGCTTTCCCGTCCATGCCCAACATTCGCTTCCATACATCAAAGCAGGCACTAGCACATCGGTCTATCAGAATTTTTATCTTCCGTCATACCTTTAGATAAGGAAGGTATTGTTTTCGGTCAAAAAATTCGATGTTTTTATGAAGAAGCACGTTTTAGAGTCCCTAGAATACTATTTTACTATTTTTGCGATCATGTCTGTATTATTGTGTGTATGTGTGTATGTATGTATGTATGTATGTGTGTATGTGTGGGTATGTGTTATGTGTTATGTGTGTGTTTGACGATTTTTTCATCGTCGATAACTCCCACACTACAATTCTAAAAATTATAATTCTTTCGTATTCCTCTTCGTTACATCCACATGAAGAGCTGATTTTTTATTCTTTATACGATTTAATTACCATTTTATACTTTATATTCAATGGATATTGAGTTAAAAAATTGTAAAGAATTTAAATTTCATAAAGCAGCAAGGTATGCAATAACACTGGAAACAGCTAATATAAATAAAAAAAATTCTGATAGACAGATGTTAATGTCAAGTGCGATTGACATAGTATGTTTGTGTTATAATTTCACTGCAAATATGGAATCAATTCTAAGATACTGTTCTGTAGAATTTGTACAAAATATATAGAACTGACGGAAGGTAATGTGCTGGCCACATCAGATTTTTAAAATTATATTAGCTGTTTTCAATGTTATTGCATAGCTGGCTGCATTATGAAATTTAATATCTTTATAATTTTTTAACTCAATATCCATTAAATATGAAGTATAACATGTAATCAAATCGTATAGAGAATAAAATATTCTTTAATATTTATAACATTAAATGTAAAATAAATAAATAAATAAATAAATATATATATATATATATATATATATATATATATATATATATATATATATATATATATATATATATATATTTAACAGCGTTTTCTCAAGAAAAAGAGGAATACGAAAGAACTATATTTTTTAGAATTGTAGTGTTGGAGTTATCGTCGGCGAAAAATCGTCGCACACACACACACACACACACACACACACACACACACACACACACACACACACACACACACACACACACACACACACACACACACACACACACACACACACACACACACACACACACACACACACACACACACACACACACACACACACACACACACACACACACACACATACATACACACACATATACACAGACATCATCGCAAAAATAGGAAAACCGTATTCTAGGGACTCTAAAACGTTCTTATTAATTAAAAACTCACCATCGATTTTTTCGACCAAAAACAAAACAAGGCATGACGGAAGGTAAAAAAAACCCTCAACAGGATTAAATCCCAATTACAGAGTGGATTCATATACACACACATCCATACCTTAGTGGGATTCGAACCCAGAACCCCGAGGCGTTGCTCTAACCATTGCGTTTCGTCTCTAGATACAAAAAGGCGTACTTCTCCATAGAAATTGATATTTACTCTCAGCCATGTGAAATAATATTATTGACTATAGAAGAGTGAAAATTACACCACATTTTGTATA
This sequence comes from Harpalus rubripes, assembly GCA_963082715.1. Lineage (NCBI taxonomy): Eukaryota > Metazoa > Arthropoda > Insecta > Coleoptera > Carabidae > Harpalus > Harpalus rubripes. The sequence continues at coordinate 9,161,387 of OY720453.1, read as the reverse complement.
AATAATTTTGTTCGTGTATTCAGTTAAACATACATACGTCATTACGGAAGATTGTTATGATAACAGAAAAGTGCATTAATATACTTGATTTAATTAGCTAGGCTAGTTAGAGTGTGTATAGTGGTAATGTTATTTTAATTAAAATGTAGAAAATTACAATATAAAATTTTATGACTAAAGATGAACACGAGGAACCAATGATGAAGAAATATATCAGGATATAAATAAGAATGTAAAAATACGCCATAATAGTCAATAATCAAAATTATATATAGACTTTGTTGATCGTAAACATCAAATGACTTCTTTTATAGGACATATTTCTCACTTTTATCTGTTTCCACCATTTGAAAATGTATTTATAACTACATATCTTGAAATTAATTTTGTTTTATGGAAACTACAAAACTTAGTGACGCCAAAGCACAGTGGTAAATTGCTAGCCTTTGGTCTCTGAGTTCGTTGGATCGAATCCGGGCAGGTCGGATATTTTTCGACGGATTTTTTTTGACTGGCCTTCACCGATTTCTATTCCCGTTGCCTGTACAAGTTGTGATACAATCAACTTGGCAACCACAAACTATCTGGCACCGGCTTGTGATTGTAACAAGGGCTTACACGGGCGTGCAACACAAATAGCATGAAAGTAAAGAACGCCGTGGTAATATAAAAAATATCTTATGTAGCCAACACATGACCTCCCGTCAATTCCATGTTTGAAATGGCAGTGAGATTTAAGTGAAGTATCACTTCCGGTTGATCGTTTGTAAACAAAATCTAATTTGTTATTCTAATAAATAAAAAATTCTGTAATACCAAATTTTAGATTATATTTTATTATGTATTTCCTCGAAAATCTGTTAAAAGCTCTAAATTAAGTACCACTTCCGGTTTATCATATAGGTATAGACAAAATATAATGTTGTTTCAAATTATATACGAGTTTTAAATACCAAATTTGAGAAGTTTTGAATCATGTTTTAATATATTTTTTCAAGAAAATCTGTTTATAGCTTCCTGTAAAGTATTACTTCCGATTTATTAATTTTACAAAACATCAAGTATGTCATTCTTATTAATATAAAAGTCTTAAATACCAAATTCGAAAAGTTTTGGGGTGAATCAGTTTATTTTTTACGAAAATCTGTTCAGAGCTTCAAATAAAGTATCACTTCCGATTTATCAATTCTAGCCAAAATCTAATATGTTGCTTCCCTTTATATAAAAGTCTTAAATATTAAATTTGATACGTTTTGGAATATATTATATTATATTTTTCACGAAAATCTCCTCGCAGCTTAAAGTAAAGTATCACTTCCGGTTTATCAACTTTAGAAAAAATCTAACATGTCGTTCTTATTACTACCAAATTTGAAAAGTTTTGGAATATACCATAATATATTTTTCACAAAAATCTGTTGAGAGCTTCAAGTAAAGTATCACTTCTGATTTATTAATTGTAGATAAAATCTAATATGTTGTTCCCCTTGATATAAAAGTCAAATACTAAAATTGAAAAGTTTTGGATTATATTTTAATATTGTTTTTCATTAAAAACTGTTATGGGCTTCATGTAAAGTATCACTTCTGGTTATCCAATTTTACCCAAAATCTAGTCAGCTCTTTACATGAATGCAGAAAGCGTAAATACGGGAAATAGTAATATTTGGAAGTTTTTTAGAAGAGTTATCGTGGACGAAAGAATCGTCACACACACACACACACACACACACACACACACACACACATACACACACACACCCACACACGCACATACACCATCATCATAAAAATAATAAATCGTGTTGTGGGGACACTAATTCGTGCTTATTTACTGAAAACTCACCGTCGAATTTTTGGACCGATAACATTAACTCCCTTACCTACGGTGTAACAGGAGGTAAAAAGTTAAATTAATGGAGATTAAAAATCCGAAATACAATGAAAACGTAAAAACTTACAGTCTCTGCTGTACTAACGAATTATTATGAGGAACAAATTATATCTCTGTAAATATCATGCATTTCTCTCCCTTGTTTTATTATATACTATTTGGCTTCCGACTTGTATATTCTAATTAGTAGTTCCTCAGTCTATCACCTCATTATCAATTTTAAATTTGGCGCCATGCTGTAACGTAATTCAGCAGCATCGAAGCAGGATTGTCTAACATGTTATCCCTCCCATGCCGCGTTCAGTTGTTCTCAATTAGTCGTGATGAATGAGTCGCGTGGCTCAGCGACAGATACACGACCAATGGAGCACGATAGAGCAGGATGCAGTAGGATAGATCCTGCACCTACTCCTACATTACGAGTTTATGCCTGTACACACAGAACACATATAGATAGAGCAATTCCTGGGATGTTATTCTTCAGAAATTAATTTGCATGTTTCAATGTTCTGGAGATATAACTGTTAATTAAAGAAAAATATTCTATTTGTAGATTTCTAACAGTGGGTATATTGTTCTTACAGCCAAATACCATCGTTTTATTAATTAATAATAAGTACCACGAGTACAATAAATTGAAATTCACATGCAAAGGTTATAGCCTGACACACAGGAAAAATAAACGAAGAAATAAATAGGATTCTTGCCCTTTTCTTATACCTAAAATAGATATACATAGTTATTATGTACTGAATAGACTAGGAAAGTAAACATCATAGAAGGCGGGGCTGAGTCGCCACTATCTTTGTTTAATTTTCTGAACGTACGTTGTATGTTGTCGTGGCGCATTATATGGTATAAAATAACCTCACTTTGTGAGTGATGGACATTTCTACCAATATATTATTACTACTATTGTATTACTAATTATTATTAATATTTACCAAAACATCACAGAACACAACACCTTCGTCATAACAAGACTGTTTACGTTGACGTTCTAAACCGAACCAAGACAAGCCTTTTGTACAAATAACTGATAAATGATTATTAAATATTGACCAATTTTTTTAATTTTTCTTTTACAGTAATATTTTTTATTATATTTGTGCTTTTCTTACTGTCCTTTGATTCATTTTATTTTTATTTTGGAATCTATCACTCGTATAATCAAAACAAAAGTTCAAAATTCGCGCTTTTAAAACCCGGAGGTGGAGCAGTATGGCGATCTCCTAAAATGCGCGCAAATTGAACCTTAAAGTAGTTCAGTGGATGCTACTGAGAATAAAATGAGACTCAGAACTAGGGTTCATTCCCGGGAATAGGGGATTACAGCTCAATTGAATTCAGAGAAATTAGTAAAAATATTGAAAGTATATGCTTAATAATGAATAAATAAATAAATAAATAAAATGATATAATTGAAATACTTCGGAAATAAGGGGGTTTTTGTTTTAGCAGCTCGTCACTCATATGAAATCCATATATATTATCTTGATTGGCGACTCAAAGACCACCTATAAATATAAATATATAACGAATACCGAGTTAGGGGCGAAACCTACTACCAATGAAAGTAGAGAAATTCAAATAGCGGAGACGTGGCTATCAGTTCAGTAGTGCAATTCTCAAACAGTTTTTATTTAAATATAAATATTTTGCATTAAACTTAACAATTTAAATATATTTCCAATTATAAATCATGTCTACTTGTACAGTATAATTATATTCATTTATTTTTTATAAATATAATTTAGAAATAGCATATATTTCAAAAACATTTAGGTCCACGAAGAAAATAGTTTGATATAAAAACTTATGTACGTGACATCATATCTATATTTTCAAATTTCGGAGGACTATAACGCGAATCTGGGGAACCGGGTTCGATCCCGAACGACGCCAAATATTTCCAATTTTAAATGGCACAAAATTGACCCCTGTGGTGCACTCTCCACGCCAGCAATGAGTGCCCGTGAGGTGACGCCTGGTAAACGCCCGCACGGTACAAATATGTCATCATCATTACCGATATCTGCGCACAAAGCAGATTGGCACACCCAGCAATGGGTAATATGCCGTGATGATATATTTATTTATTTATTTTATTTATAACTCGCTTATTAATAGGATTTTTTTCACCGGATTTTCACCGACAGTCTTAGTTTTACTTATACGTTCAGATGAAATTATAAAAAAAATGGTTAAAAAATTATTAGTGCTGAATTCTCTAACAAGGACAATCTGAAAAATGCCCCTTTAATATTTAATTTTTCTTAATAATTAGTTGAAATTTTTATTTATTATTCAAATGAAGATTCTTGCATGTTCTGCTTTGAATGCAAAACAGGTCCCGTTTAAAATTGTTTGGGTTGCGTTGTGTTGCATTGTGATTTAGTTGTGCAAAGTATAAGTGCGGCGACACCATTAACAAAAGTCATTTCAAACTAGCATCATTCCGGAAACGGGAGTGCAGCGACAGTAAAAAGTGACGGAAGTAAAATGAAAAATAAAACCCCTCGCCCAGGCTTCCGCTGAAACTTTCTGCCCTGTCCCTGGCGTACATATATCCGCATGTACATATTTTTCAGCGCTAATGTTACAGTTTTTCAGGAATCCGATGTGTTTCCATTATCTGGCTACCTGAATTTATAGTTCGTTTTCAGACTGAAATATTGCGGGCATTCGTGTGATATATAATGGATAGCTTAGGCTCTAATGCCCGTAGTGTAAGCCACTAGTAAGCCGCCATTACAAAATTTTATGTTGCCCAACCAAAACTTATTTAAGACATTATAAGGATTTCCTTCGTTTATGAGGCTTTTATTGGTAATAGAGACTAATAAAATGGCAACATACTGCCGGAGATTTGTCTAGATATAAATAAGAACTTTTTATGAAGAAGTATTGGTTTTACTGTTTTAATGATTGTAAATAAGTATAACAAACTTTTAACAGCATGTCATTTAATATAGTTATTCTAGAACAGTTTTTATAACCCAACCCAACATAAATTTAATAAAAAAGTACTTTAAAGTAGGTACTCGTATATCGTAAATATTTAAAAATCTGATGTGGACACCACACGACTTCCTTGTACGCAAGATCACCATGAAATACACACCCAATTATAAAATTGCACGTATTTGACGTAATTTGACAATAACATTAATCTTTTTATTTTTTACCTCCCGCTAGCCTTGGTAAGGGAGGTATAGGGATCGTGCTAAAAATCGCATATCGAGATTTTGGTAAATGAGCACGTTTTAAGGTCCCTAGAATCCAATTTTAACATTTTCACGATGATGTCTGTGTGTATGTGTGTGTGGATCCTCCACTCTAACTCAAATATTATCATTCAGAAAATTTTCTAATCTTGTATTTCGAACTTTTTCTGTATTCGAAAGAGGCCATTAGATTTTGGTGAAAATCGGATAACCGGAAATGGCACTTTACTAGAAGCTCAAAATAGTTTTTCTTCGAAAAATACCTTTAAATGTTATTTTTTCAAGATTAATGTTATAAAAATTAAAGATTATAAAATTTTCTATAGATTTGCATTAATACTTTTTTTTATATATTTTATGGATAAATTTATAAAATTATCTATAATTTAAATCCCAGAGCCTACGCTTTAAACGTAGTTATTCAAATGTATGTAACTGACAGATAAATGTCACTATCAAAGAACTAATCATTTTAAAATAATATTAGTAACGTTTTAAAAATACAGTTTCCAGCATTAGTAAATATATAGGTAAGTATTTAGATTAATAAAAATTAACGATTCACAAAAATATTTACGCTAATCCTCATTTTTGGATTAGCGAATTCTATTCTATCCCGATGGCTCAACGGTTAGAGCAACGCCTCATGTAATGAGTGCCCTCGGGGCTCTGGGTTCGAATCCCACTGAGGCATGGATGTGTGTGAATGTGAACCCACTCTGTAATTGGGATTTAATCCTGTTGAGGGTTAAAAAAAGATAGTTACTGCGATTAGATTAGACTATATTTTAAGAAATAAACTGTCAAAATTAGAGTAAAATTTGCTAATCCAAAAAACTTAATCTTTTTGTGACTCGGGCTGTAAATGGCGGGAGGTATTGTGTTGGTCGTTTCAGATTTTTTGTTTTTTTTATTGTCCTAATCCATAGCAAGCTTTATTACAAAAATCAAAAAGTATATAATATTTAAATTTACATATCTAGCTTATAGAAAGGCTTAATTTAATAATATTGATTGTGTTAGACCCAGAATTTAATTCTCTAAAACTATTATTTGAAGCATTTATTTCTAAAATCAAAACAAAGCCATTTTATTCAAAACTGTTAATAACTTTATGTAATATATCACTTCCGGTTATCCTATTTTAACGAAAATCTACTACGTTATTCCCATTGACATAAGTCTTATATACCAAAATTGAAAAGTTTTGGATTAAATTTTAAAATTGTTTTTCATTGAAATCTATTATAGGCTTCAAGTAAAGTACTTCTGTAAATTATGTAATAACCAAAAAGGGAAGTGCTCAACTAGATGTCATAGTAGTCCTAAAAACAAAATTTTAACTTTTTACGGCTTACCGTTTTTGAGTTATGCGAGATACGTACGTACAGTCGTCACGACGAAATTAGTCAAAATGGATTCAGGGATTCAAAGCCCGAAAGTCAAAAAAGTGAGAACAAACGTCTGTCTAGAAACCATTCCTTGACTGGACTATATCTAACTAAAAATTAGTATTACTAGTACTACGAGTAATAAGAAGAAAATTTATTTTCAGTCATATTGTTGCAGTGTGCAGAGATTCCCGGGATCTATGGTCACTACATATTAATAAAATACACATAATATTAAATACAATTTAATGTCAACCCCAGAACTAGTCAGCAATTTTTATTATTTATTAAGGAAAATTGCTGATCAAGACAACCACGTGTAAGATTTCAATTTTGATGTTCATCCACCTCTTACAGCAGGCTGAAACTGAAAGTGTGAATCATTGTCGATCGATGTAAGATAAAACGAAGCCAGTGACCACCATAAAGAAAGCTAAATAAATCATTGTAGCTAATAATTCCCTACAAACCCTAGATGGAGACACCATCGCCGCGCACAAATCAAATCACCCGTGACGGGAGGGACACTAAAGAATTAAACTTTTTTCTCCTCTCGAGCTTAATTTAACAAATTCGTGAATCCCTGAAATCTTCTTTCATTATCAGTGGCGTGCTCTAAATCCCGTAATTAATTATTCCTCCCTCCAAAAGTCTAACGACGGTGGTGGCATCTACAACCGCCAAGCTTCTTGATTGACAGCGATTCGGTTTGATAATAAGCTCTTGAACAACTAGAATTTGATGTAGAAACTTGAAATCACTCCAATTTGGACTGATTACCCTCTGAGTTGTTGATGGGAGAGTAATATGAACAAGATGTTAGGCTGTTCGCTATTTCTTGAGATTGTTTCTTGTCAATGTGATTATGATTTGGAAAATTTCTTCTTTAATGCAGTAGTGCAGATTGTTTTGTTTCATTTTTCTTAGTCAAACAGCAAACAATAATAATAATTTATTTATTTATATCCGTAGACACGGTACAAGTGTATGGAGAAAGTCAATATAGAAAACAGTAAAATTTATAAAGAAACATAATGTGTTATAAAGCAAAAAATCCGTTTAAATTATAAAAACTGTGTTGCAGTAGAAAGGACATTAATAATTTTTTTTAATTTATTTAAATTCTCTATTTTCAGAAAATCAGGCGGCTTATTAAAAAGTTGAAGTCCCATTCTGTTAGGATTAGGAACGTAGAAATTATTTGTATGGCGAGTATTATACTCATACAAATCAGAAATCATAGTAAATGATGTTTTACTCTTATGAATAAAAATGCAGATTTCAAGAATATAAATGCAGATTAGTGGTAAAATATTTAATTCTTTAAAAATAGTTCTGCCGGATGATCTATGACTCATGCCCATTATAGAACGTATAATTCTCTTTTGAACAACAAAAATATTATTTGAAGCACCCCAGAAACAAATACCATATCTTAAACGAGACTCGACACAAGCAAAATAAAACATCAAAAGTTGTTTATTGTTTAGATATTCTCTTAAATGACGCACATGACGCACCTGGAAACATGTAACAAGAGAAAGAAAAATTGGCCTACACTATATTTTTTATAATTACTAATATGATTTGTATTGCTAATGTCAGTGTTTTTAAACACATATTGATGGCTACACGACGAAACTAGTAGAATAAGAAAAATCTAAGCATAATATCAAAAAACATTTGAACATCAAAACAATCTAAATTAAATAGATTATGGTCTGCAAGTTTAAGACCATAAAATAAAATGCTCTGGAGAACACAAAAAAAAGAAGCAAGGTAATACTCTGTAGTAATATATTAAAATGCATTGAAAATGATCGAAAATTCTGCATGAAAATATGTGTTGCCTAGAAACTGGGTGAGTTTGTTTTGGTAATAATTTGACAAAAAGTGCCCGAAAGGAAGTTGAAGGTACTTTTTCTGTAAAATTACTATCACAATAAACGAACGCAGTTTTTTACAGGGAACACATTTTGAATGCTGTATTTTAAAATCATTTTTAATGCACGAAATATATTTGTTAGACTATTTCCAGAACATTAAAATCAAAAAATCATATTCACTTTTATTATTTAAACAGATACTTAATTACATGTAAAATTTAGCTACAGTATTCCAAATAGTTTTTACAAGGATATTCTAATAAAACATTGGATAGCTAACATACGTTTAACAAGTGAAGCAAGTGGTGGGGGTACGGCGCCATTTGCAGAAAAGGCAAAACGTCAAACGTTCGTTGGTCTGCATTATATGGTAGTTTTCTTGAATAAATTGATGTTTGTGTTGTGTTCTTAGTAAATAAATACTTTAAGTGAGATATTTCCATAATAAAAGACAATATGGCGTCTTCTTCTAGTGCTTTTGGGTGCACAAATAGACATATCAAGGATAACCCTGGACAATTTTTCAAGTATTATTGTTCATATATATATATATATATATATATATATATATATATATATATATATATATATATATATATATATATATATATACATATTTATTCATACTATCTATTGTTTTAAATATTTTACAGATATCCTTTAAATAATAGTGGTATATTATGATTGTGGATAGATGCCATAAAAAGAAAAGATTTCACACCTACAAATGGTACCTGCAAATTTGGGATTCTTAGATTTAGATTTTACCGGGTGGAGGGGAGGGGGTGCTGTTTTGGGGTTGCTGAGTATATAGTCACCGTAGGTATAATATGTTCACAGTTCATTTGTCTAATATAGGTTATACCATTGACATATTACATAAATGGACCCAACGTAGAGAGAGAGGAATTGACGCTCACCTTAGAAAAGGAAATATAGATAAGCGGGGCAACGTCAAACAAGAACATTGTTGCGGTCTGTTGTTTTGTTTGCTAGTCTGACAGTAGTGACAGCTAGTAAAAGTGTAATATATTTCCTCAGAATATTAGTAAAAATAATATTCATATCTCTAACTAAGAGTTAGTTACAATACAAAGAGTAATTTTGATTTAATGTGAAATAGAAATAATATTAGCTAAAGCAAAAGCACTTTTCTATATTTATTATTTTTACAAATAATTTAATATACGAATGAAATATTTTATGTTAAATCGAATATGAACTATATTTTACATTGTCATTATTACGAATGAGATGAATATTCCTAAGCACTCTGTGTTATTTTTCATCTTTTTACTTTACCCCTAACTTAGCTCTATCCTTTTCTAAGGTGTGCGTCAATGCTTATACAGTAAAGCAGTACCTACGTTGCGTCCATTTATATAATACCTCAATGGGTTATACATTGCTCGTACACCTTTCCTCATTTTGTTGGAAGTAAATTTAGAACAGCGCTACATCAACAATTATTTGCAGTTCTTCCGAGAATTCTACGCTATTTTATTGATATTCTATTTAAAAATAACGTAGAACTCAAAATTTTAAAAAGAAATTTAATCAACTTTGCTTACAATAAAAGTTTGTGTTATCTAAGTGTAAATCACAAAGATTACTAATTATTTCTTAAATTCATTAAATGGCCAATGATGACGGACAAATTTGTCACAAGCTTTTAATTCATAAAAATTTGGATTTTGGATGGTTCTATTCTACGTAATAAAAAATCTGATATGGCCAGCACATAACCTCTCGCCAGATATTTTAGCTGGTTGTACGTATAAAACGAAAAATATTTTTAAATACAAATACATATATTCATGTCTCACTACAAAATAATTATTTTAATATAAATTATGTACAATACATACATTTTCTTTATATTCGATATTCTGAATTTTTTTTTCTACTTTCCTTTTCTTTTTCTTTTATTCGTCATTTTTTCGCAAATTCCTTTTATATTCTTTTTTAGGTATATTCTTTTGCGTTGTTGACTTTTTATTTATTTTTATAATCTTCATAATGATATACAAATATTTTTGACAGTGGCATACAAATATTTTTGACAGTGACATTTATGTGTGAATTACAAACATTTGAATTTCTTGCCTTGAAGTAGTTTGATTTAAGAATTTTTACATCAAATTATTTTATATGCATTTCTTTATCTCTAAATCTATAGAAGATATAATAATGAATTTATATGTATCGAATAAAGAATTTAACGTTCTTTAATATAAGTATTTATATAAATTTTCGATAAATAATATTTAGATGATTTTTTTCTTGTAACTATTACTTTCGGTTGTCCAATTGTTACCAAAACTGACTCGACTCTTCCCATTATTGTTAGATTGAGGAATCCGAAGTTAAAAATGTCTTAAGTACTTAAGTCTTATAGTATTTGAGAAATCGTGGATCCAACATCCACACACACATCCACATACACACACATACGGACATCATCGTAAAAATGTTATAATCGGATTCTAGGGATCTTAAAACGTGCTTATTCACCAAAATCTGGATATGTGCTTTTTATCATGAATCCAATACCTCTCTTAGTGAGAGGTAATAAAAAATGACAGAATGCTATTTTTCTTGCGGGAAAAATTAGGTGTTTTATAAGTATAATAGAAAAAAATTTCATCTCTGTAAACATCTCTAAAACAATTATCTTTTCCGCATATCTTAGCTGGCATCTAATCTTCGATTTCAAGTAACAATTTGCTGTTAAATTATCGTATAACCCGAATCTTCAGCAAGCTGTAACACAGACACTAATTCCAATATGTCATGTTGTCAGCGTACCTGACAGTTTCTGCTGCCTCTGAATCAATCCACGGCCGGCCCGGCCGTTCGTAGATGGTGCTGCTCGCAGAGATAAACAATCAGGACTGCACATAATAGATCACCATATGCCATTGGGTTATTGTTAATTAATCGCAGGAAATTTGCAGGATATGCCCACCACACAAAGAGTTTCCTACTTCGCGTGGTGATCGGCATTGTTGTGTCTAAACTGATCATTAAATGACCACCACACTTGCTTTTAATGGATATAATTATATAGGAAATATTGTTTAAGTATAATCACTATAATAAAATAACAAATAGTGGATATTGAAGATTATTATTTATATATGTGATACGGTTGAGTGAGCTATGTAAACTGCATAAAATAAATTATTTCCGTGATCATAAAAAACATAAATTGTTGCTCTATAAACTTAGCAATGCGATAAAGTTTCGTACATTTTACAGGTTTCATTTTATACTAAGCTGCATACACAAATGAAAATTAGGTTTAGATTTATGGTTTATACTTTAGATTTAAATTTAAAAACTTTGGCCGCATATTATGTAATGACTCCATTCACACTTCAGAATTTAGGATCTCTAAATCCAAATCATATGGCTAAACATTGCAAGGTCCAAACTTTAGATTTATGATTTAGTTTGACGTCATAAACTTCACCAATGAGAGCGAGTCTGAAATGATATAGATATATACACTAGTGATGCATGACGAGGCGAGAGTACTCTCGTATCTCGTCTCGTCTCGTTGTATTATGCGAGACGAGAACGAGAGCGAGATTGCAGTTTAAAATTCGAGGCAAGATCGATATAACAACTGCGAGAAGCGAGAAATCTCGCGAGATTATCATAAGAGTCTCGCAATAAGAAGTATTTGTAACTTTATTGCTTTGACTCATAAATTCAATGAAAAATGCACCGTACAAGGAGTGGAGTCCACGCTAATTCGTGCATAGAACTCGTGCATGCGAAAATTATATGGAATTCACAATATTTTTGAGTCTATCTAGAGTCTATTGATATCGGTCCCAGAGCGAGGAAATGCAAAATAAAGACAAAATTGGTTTTGCATCTAATAGAACTAGATTTCTCCAACATTTCCCAGTGTAGCGGTTTTTTATGACTAAAACATACTTAAATACTGACATATATTTAATGATAAAGTGTAGGTACTTTTAGTTACTTACAAAGAATATTTTTTAAATGTTTAATTAGTTTTACTGATGGCAGAATGTATTAACAGATGTTCGTATGGAAATAGTTTAGAGGTCACAGTTTTGTAATAAATTAGTTATTTTAGGGGTAAATTACATTATTTAGTAAGATCACATTTTCTGGTGACCGTAAATGAATAAACATTATGTTCGTATTAAAATAATTTGGTGACCAGAATTTAGTATTTCGTCTCTTTATTATAGTTACAGTTCTACGACTGCAAATACACGGATTGATGCGAACTTATGTCTTGTAGTTAAACCAGGGACGTAACTGCGGGGGGGGGGGGGGGGGGTTCCACGGCCCACCTCATTTATATGCTGGCCCACCCAAATTTTTTAAAGAAATTTAGTTTATTTTATGAAAGAGATAACAATTTTAGAACGTGTAACATTTAATACAATTTGTGTAGTTGTAAAACGTACATGTTGCATAATAAACATTTGAAATTGTATATAGTCCTACTGCCAAAAAATAATATGGATAATATGTCTGTCCGTTGTTTCTATTGACATTGATTAGAAATTTCAACAATGTTGCTAAGATTTAACAACTTTCGTACCGAATTGAGATGAATGTTGATTAATATGTAGCGGAAGATACCATACTGGCCACGTCAGATTTTTGTACTATGGAATTATAAGAAAAGTATCTGGACTATTAACAGATATAATACCAACTTTTTCTGATGAATTCACAAAACTGAAATTATTAACATACGAGCCCCACGTTGTAATATTTCGTTTTATAAAAATTAAACTATGTTTATTTAGCGTTTACAACAAAATATATATGGAATATAGTAAATTGATAATTCTTTATTACATTTACCAACATTAAAACAAAATTAAATTATATAAAAACTAGATTTTTGCTATAGACAATTACGAATTAATAGGACGGGAGGTTTGTATCTAAAACCAAAATTTGGAAATCGATTACGACATTTCAATAAAGATTGGTTGTATTTATTTATATGGGTGCTGCATTTTACAAAATAATCGCCTATAGCTTATAAAGTCTCTAAAGTTATAGTCTTACAGAGCAAAGTTACAGAATAACACCATAAATGTAATTTCGTTTCAATGAATATGAGTAAAATAATATTGTTGAAAATACAACCGAGTCCACTGTGTAAGCACCTAGTATGTGAAATCCATCGATTTACAATTAACATTCATGTGATCATTATAAACTAATTAGCAAAAACACAATTCAGCAGAAGTACAGCGTTGGCTAGCGTGCAGTAATCCATCTACCAAATAATTAAAGTAAAATAATCCCCTACTGGGCGAATGCTCATCCAAGTCTAAAATCATCCAGTTCTATTACCAAGCAGCCCGGGAACGTTGTCATGTTGATTATGCCGCGGCTTAACCCTGCGATGCACATGACACGGCGTGGGCATTAGGGTTTCCACTGTCCCTGAACAAAACAGCCTCTGAAGGGCGTTAAGGATGTGTTTTACAGATGAGCATACTGAATTTATTGTTACAACCAGCAAAACAAGCAATATTTTCACTTATGCTCATGGGTCGCTGGATGTAGGCGAAAATATAAATTAGACATTTTTTTTAAATTTTTCAAATAACTTCCAAGTGCGAAATAGCGAAACAATACTTTGGTGTGAACTTCTTTGGAGATTTTTTTAAGCTTTTAAAAATGGCGATTAGATTTCCAATTATGATACCAAAGATTCAGTTTTTATCTCCCGCTACCCTTGGTAAGGGAGGTATAGGAATCGTGCTAAAAATCGCATATGGAGATTTTGGTAAATGACCACGTTTTAAGGTGCCTAGAATGCAATTTTAACATTTTCACGATGATGTCTGTGTGTATGTGTGTGTGGCTCCTCCTCTCTAACTCAAATACTATCATTCAGAAAATTTTGAAACCTTGTATTTCGAACTTTTTCTGTAATGGAAAGAGCCCATTAGATTTTGGTGAAAATCGGATAACCGGAAATGGCACTTTACTAGAAGCTCAAAATAGTTTTCGAAAAATACCTTGAAATGTTATTTTTTTGAGATTAATGTTATAAAAATTAATGATTATTAAATTTTCTATAGATTTGCATTAATACTTTTGCTATATATTTTATGGATAAATTTATAAAATTATCTATAATTTAAATCCCAGAGTCTACGCTTTAAACAAACAAAACGCTATTCAAATGTATGTAACTGACAGATAAATGTCACTATCAAAGAACTAATCATTTTAAAATAATATTAGTAACGTTTTAAAAAGAAAAAAGTAAATAGAACAATAGAAAAGGAATTCAATACAGTTTCCAGCATAAGTAAATATGTAGGTATGTATTTAGATTAATAAAAATTAATGATTCACAAAAATGTTTAAGCTAATCCTCATTTTTGCATTAGTGAATTCTATTCTATCCCGGTATTTAAAATTTAATCTTCATTTTATTATAGCTCCGGTGGCTCAATGGTAAGAGCAATGCCTCATGTCATGAGTGCTCTCGGGGCTCTGGGTTCGAATCCCTCTAAGGCATGGATGTGTGTGAATGTGAACCCACTCTGTAATTGGGATTTAATACTGTTGAGGGATTTAATAAAAAGGTAGTTACTTAGATTAAATTCGCTAATCTAAAAATAAGGATTAACTTAATCTTTTTGTTACTCGGGCGGTACATTTTTGTTCATTTATACCAAACAGCAAAAATTCAACAATTTCGTATTAAGATCATAGGGTGAAAACAATGGTTGTAACAATGAAACAAATGAAATAATCAGTTTAGTAATATGAAATATTTGTTTGTAGACTTATCTTATTTTTAATCGTAGAAACATGCCTTACGGATCATAGAAATTTTAATTACCAAAGAAAGATTTTGTGATATGAACCCTTGGACCCTCCTATATCTACTATAATTTTTATGATCCGCAAAGCCGGCTGTTGTAAAAATTATTATATGCCTTCTAAGTACTAAATTTGAAAGTATAACGAAATATCCATTAGATATTTTACAATTAAATATTGAAATTTGTGTAATATTTTGAAAACCAGTAACTTCTCGAGTATTCCACTCAACATAAAACTGCATACGCTCATCACGATACTACTGACTCCTTACTTCTGATCCTTGTGACGGACTAACACTCTATTTGAATGTCTCTATCTTCGTATACCCGTACGGCACTTATATAGTAGCTATTAACAACTTTTTCAATATTCCCGCAACGTCTCGACCTGTATAATAATACGTGGGTAATTACGCTTGTCTCCCCTTGTCTACTTAACTGCCCGCCTCACGTTGCCCGTCTGTCGCGCGCTGCTCTGTTATTGATCGCTCTTCCTCCTTCTAGAATGGTTTTATTCATGGGCGTCGGTTCGCACGTACTAAAACATTTCATTTTGTTCTAATTTTACTTTGTGTTTGATGCATTCTGCAAAAAATCACTCACTCTTTAAGCAATTAGATATTTAAAAAGTCCAATAAAATATTTGAGTAATTTTTTTTCAAGTTACATTTTTGCATAATTGATCAATTCAACGCTAATAATATTTTTATATCTTGCATTATCGGTAAAGGTAAGTGTATAAATCGCATAATTGGATTTATAATTTAATATGAATTGTTACGGATAATAAATTTATATTATAAATTGCAAATGTGCATACCTATTGTAAATTCCGCATTCTCTTGATTCCAATAGCGCTATAAGCGAATCCATTTACAAAGCAATCAGACATTAATTCAAGTTGAAGTTTAAAATGTAAAAAGAAAATAATAATTTGATGTATAGTGCATTATGAATGTCTTCTCGAAACATTTTAATTGAATAATTATACAGCATGAATAGATGATAAATTACATCCAGAGTTGTAACAGATTTATGATCCATGTCAAAATTAATTACAATTTAACCGTAAGACTCGATCAAATTAATTAAAAACTTTAACAATCAATATCTCATCCGATCCTTTAAATTTAATAGTCACTTGATTTTTATATTAATCCGTAATCATCTTTGATGATATTACAATTTCTTATTAACACGAACTAGTTCAGGAATACTTATTAAAACTAATAAATTTAAGGTTAAGGGGTAAATTTATTAGTTTTAGTTATATTTAACTTTAGACTCCATCTACTATTAATTTTTAAGGAATACTTGTTATTTATATAAGTTACAGTCAAAGCTGGTAATTCAGTGATTGTTAGCATTCACTAGTACACCTAGGCGTGCGCACGGTGGGTGCCATGGGTGCCACGGCACCCCCCAATATATTAATACGAGGGCTGTTCTCTTTCCACTGAGCCTATCTAGCAGGCTGTGATATTTTGAATCAAATTTTGTTTCACATTTTAATCTAGTTGTTTACAAGATTAATTATAGTGATGTGATGATTGTTAAATATAATTGAATGTTGTTTAAATACATAATTTTTAAGTAATCCTTTCCCCAAGAAATCATTGAATTGAGTAAAGAGAATTATTGAGCTGTGATTTTTTACAATGTCAAGCGTGTATTAAGCCATCAAAAATATTTTGAGAAAATCCATCGAGTGTTTGGTGACAAGTCGTGTTGTTTAGGTACCGTAAAGCGGTGGTACAATGAATTTCAGTGTGGCTGACTTTCCTTAAATGACAGTTTTCGAGCTCCTAAGCCAAAAACGGCAGTTACCGAAAAGAATATTGGTTTTCTTTAAAACATGATTAAAGAGGACAGGCATGCTATTGTCAGGAATATTCAAGCAACTTTAAAGATTGGTGTGAAAGCAATTGAAACCATTTTAGACCAACATTTGATTCTCGTTGGATTCTACACAATTTGACTCCAGTCAAAAAGACAACCGTTTGAGATGGTGCAGATCTACACTAGATCGCTTTGACAATGGATCGTTTCATTTGATGTACAACTTGATTTGAAGTGACGATATTTAGGTATACTGCTATGATCTTGAAAAAAGTAACTCGCAATTTGGGCCTTTGGGAATGAGTCGGCTTCAACAAAAGTTATTCGCAAAAAAACCGAAACAAAAAGATGGTCGCCACATTTTTTGAAATTATTGGAAATGTTTGCACTGTGTCATCGTACTGTTAATGTTGAATAGTATACTACCGTTTGTTTGCCTCCTTTTCTCCAAAATGTTCGCGAAAAACGTCAACAGGGAAGAATTATCTTGCATCAAGACAACGGTCGGTCGCACACTGCTGCTCGAATGACTGATGTGAATGCCCAAAACATTGAAATAACGGGTCATTCGCCGAGTCCAGAGCTGGCAACTAATGATTTCTTTTTTATTTCCACGTGTAAAGGATAAGTTACGGGTTTACGTTTTACATCGGCCGAAGAAGCTGTTAACGCATTTAAAAATGACATAAAGAAACAAACGCGGGAAGATTGGAGAAAATGCTTTGGAGATTGGTTTTCACGGATGCAAAATGTATTGATTGTGGAGGGGAATGCCGTGAAAAATTATAAGTAAATGTGTTTTTCAAGGCTCAGTGGAAATAGAACAGCCCTCGTAATATTGAAAATATTAAGTTTTTATGTTATTGTTTTGTTCATGTTGCTATAATATATATTTTATTATTTTTTCTCGGTATTTTGTCATAAAGGTAAAATAAATGACTCCAATTACATGTATTACTTTATAATAATAATTATACATATTCTTTTTGGCACCCACAAAAGTAAGGTTTTTTTTAGTACTTTAGCAATTACTAATTTCAGCAGCAAAAGAAATAACTTCAAAAGACACCTTAACATTTATTAATAAAAACCAGTAAAAGCGTTAGGTTAGGTAAGACCAGTAAAACCAATTTTAAACTATAATATTACTTTGTATCATAGGTAACACTTTAATCGTTCTGGAGCAGTGAGTGCTGGCAATAACTAATCATAGTTTATTTTAATTTTTATTATTCGATTTTTATGGATTAAAAACAGACCGATCAGTGAATACTTACCTTAAGTAGCCACTATTGGCATTATACATGTTATAGTCCTATTTCGAGAGTTCCAGTTACCACCCTCTATACATATATAATATAAGGCGTTAAATATGTAATTTCAGTTTAAAATATAAATATTGTTTTTTAATTAACCAAGAAACTAAAATTACCATACATTTTTCTGGGTGTCGTATTCTTCGTTCCAGTGAAATTTTCATAGAATGTCATTTTAGAAATGTCTCGTTATATAGTCATCTCATTAAAACTTTATTCGTTACTTAATTAGTTGCAAGTTACTTGCCCACTAAAGTGTGAAATGATAACAAATTTTAAAAAATATCTGAAGATATATGTGTACTGAACCAAGTAATTGCATATTTAGACGAAGAAGTATCTTAGCAGATTTATAACTTGAAATAATTTGCATTTGTTTTGAAAGTTATCCTACTGGAAATGTATTACATTTGCGAATTTAAAGTTTAAAAGTTTACAAAACGTTGCAGAAAGGTAACGATTATATACTTTGCTTATAAAGTCGTCACTGAGGAAAGTTTTTAATCATAAAATTACCTTTTGTTTTACGTTACCTTCTGGTAATTTAATTAATGAATTCTAAAAGTTTAACTTTCGATTTTACGAAATTCCTTTTCTCGAATTTAATACCATTTATAAAAAATCTGATGTGGCCAGCACATTACCTTCCTTCAGTTCTATGTATTTTGTATAAATGTCATACAGAAAGTTCCTTTCAAAAGATTCTATTTCTTGTACATTATCTTAAGGCAGTTGTATGTATTTTATACAAATTCTATACAGAAAGTTTTTAGCAAAAGATCCTATATTTCCAGTAAAATTATAACACATACATACTGTCAGTTGCACTTGACACTCATACCTTTCAATCAGAATTTTCTTAACATAGCAGCTGTTTCCAGAGTTATAGCATAGCTGGCTAATATATGATATTTAATTACTTTTTAATTTTTTAACTCTATATCCATTTAATATGAAAATGCATTCAAATTGTATAGAGAATAAAATATTCTTTAATATTTATAATAACATTAAATTCAATTCTAACCAAAATCTAATCAGCTCTTCATATGGATGTAACGAAGAGGAACACGAAATAATTTTAGTTTTTTGAATTGTAGTAATGAAGTTATCGTAGACGAAATTTCTGTTACACACACACACACACACACACACACACACACACACACACACATACATACACACACACGCACGCACGCATGCACACACACACACACACACACACACACACACACACACACACACACACACACACACACACATCGGAAAAATAGTAAAATCGTATTCTAGGGACCCTAAAACATGCTTATTCATCTAAAACTCACCACCGAATTTTATGATTAAAGACAATACCTTCCTTACCTAAAGGTGACGGAAGGTAAAAACGCTTATTATTTATGTTTTTTATGCCTAATAATAATTTCTTCGTGAATAAAACGTATAAGTTTTTATATAAAAATATTTCATGTATGCAAACATGAAAAAATCTGTTCTCTCTAGAACTAACAGTTTGTCGACCACTGGAAGTACCAGCTATACGTCACGCAAGAAATTCTTAACTTTAAAAATTCATATTTCGCTTATTACGTATTTGTTAAGTCGCGTTTGCACTAAAATTATTATTTCATCTTGTTCTTACAGAAAAAAAATAAAATTAAAATTTTATAGGACCTTATTTTCTGTATTCCATCCTGCCTTAAAATATGTCCAATCCAGTTAGCTTTTCTCTTTCTTACTTTTTTCAAAATTCTTTCCTTCTCCTATTCTTCTCAATACATCGTTTCTGACTCGTTCCTTCCAATTAATCTTCTTCAACCGGCGCCACAACCATATCTCAAAACTTTCTAAGTACTTTTCTTCTTCTTTCGCATGGTCCACGTTTCGCAGTCATACTCCAAATTAGACATTTTGCAAATCATTTTCGCAGTTCCATATTAATGCGTCCGGCTGTTAGTAAGTCTTTTAGGGGAGACCGGTGTCAATTTTAACAGGTGTCAAATGTAACAAGGGTAGGTAACAGGGCCATTTTTTCGAAGTAGATTAAAACGCGCTTGCAGAGTGAAGCAGAAAGAGTCATAGTTATTTGGTATTTACTGCAAGTACATATGGCGCAAATACGGCGTCTGTTTCTGACGAATGTCTGTAAATCGACAAAAAAGTAAATACAGGTAGTGACACACATTGTTTCTAAAACACTATAAGTGCTCTGCTCGGAAATATTTCAATTTAAGGATCAGTTTGTGAGTTATATATGCTTTTATTTTTCACTAAAAACATTTCGAATTATTACCTAATAAATACAAAAAAGCAAATAATATCTTTATAAGTTAAACGGTGTCAGTTGTAACACATGCCACGGTGTCGATTGTATGTGTTTAATAATTAAGTACAGTATTGATCATGATAAAAATTACATAAAAAACCACTACTATCGAAAACATAAAAGAAGAAGAGCAAAGAAAAGAAAAACAGTTCCGAAAGTAACAGTCGCAGATTACTCTTCAGATGGCTCCAATGAGGAAACTCTTTGATATATATTGGGCCATATTTTTTGAGCACAGGAGATTGGTTGGCGAAAATGTAAAATCTGGACACCGGGCACGTTAAATTGTACGAAGAAAGACTTATTTTATGTTTACCTAAACTGCAATTCCGGTAGCGACTAAAGGAATTGGTCAAAATGGTCTACGAGTATATCACCAGCAGAATATATATTTTGTTTGCTTTTAGTTCAGTCATCTGAATTTTGTATTTTCTGAGGTAATAAATAAATGTTTTTTTTTTCAATAATTTCTTCTTTCATCTGTTATTTTATTTTATTACATCACTGTTAAAATTTGTTACAATTAACACTGGCCCTGTTACTATTGACACCAGTTCGGTGGCAATTGTAACATTTGTAATGCCTGACTAAAAATCCTTATACTTTTATATTTGTCAAAAGTTTAAAATTCAAAATATTATTCACTAATGTGGCTAGGTTCTCATATAGGTAATTTCAAAATTTCGAAATGTAACGTTAACTCGTGAAAAATAAAAATTTAAATCTTGTAACACTTGACACCGGTCTCCCCTACTTGCATATTTCACTAATATAATGTTTCTTGTTTGTTCCAGGTAAGGTTTCATAATTTTTCGCGGTGAGATGGCTCCCAGTATAGGTATGGAATTGATATTTATCACCTTCCAATATTAAATTACGCTGGTGGTATAATGATTTTTACTCTACGCCACTAACACGCAATGTGATTCATAACTTCCAGACCTGGAAAACTCCAGCAGGAAACATCTCTTTCGCTTCATTAACATTCATAATTCGTTCCATGCGGCGTGTTCTTTTATTTGCCTCTCTCATAAATTTTCTTTCGCGGTCTTCCGCAAAATTTCACACCCTCAATCTTGCGGGGAATAATCTGTCACCCTGGTTACAAGTTCAATAAATTCAAGCCCCAACAAATATATTTTAAATTTATTTCATTTTAATCCAAACCAACAAAATTTATATTGCGGATTAGCTTGTTTTTGACATTTAAATATGGATACCTATTAAGGGAATAAGTGAGTATTTATTTACTGGAAAATAAATTTGCATACTTTAGTTGGCAAATCTCTACCATTTTTTAAAGATATTTCTAGTTGATAGTAAAATATATTGTAGATTTATCTGTAAAGATTAAGTGAAAATTGATTTATAGTATGTTCCGTATCGCAACCGGTTCGATCAGGTTTACGGTTTTGTGTTCCGTAAGTCCTGAAATTATTCACGTTTTTATTTGGAACGCGGTTCCTGAAAAAAGTTGGTCAAAAGTCGGACCACGGCAACCATGCAATAATCCTGGTTTCTCTGGTATTTTTACCCCCACTATCGCTACTTTCAACCATCATCATAACAAAATCAAACGATATACGCCAACATCAAATTTCTAAACGGCATTAGTGGTATTACTAATAATTATTAAAGATGTAAATATCAAAACAGTATTTATATTTATGATATATTGTTGGTTCTGTTATTTTTATTGGCATTAAATATAATAGAATGTTCAATTTCATGGTCATATTCAAAGTTATCATTCATTTGGTTAATTTTTACCTCCCGCTACCCTTGGTAAGGGAGGTATAGGGATCGTGCTAAAAATCGCATATCGAGATTTTGGTAAATGACCACTTTTTAAGGTCCCTAGAATTCAATTTTAACATTTTCACGATGATATCTGTGTGTATGTGTATGTAAGTCAAATACTATCATTCAGAAAATTTTGAAACCTTGTATTTCGAACTTTTTCTGTAATGGAAAGACCTCATTAGATTTTTCTGAAAATCGGATGACCGGAAATGGCACTTTACAAGAAGCTCAAAATAGATTTTCTTCGAAAAATACCTTTAAATGTTATTTTTTTATTTATAAAAATTAAAGATTATTAAATTTTCTATACTTTTTCTACATATTTTCTGGATAAATTTATAAAATTATCTATAATTTAAATCCCAGAGTCTACGCTTTAAACAAACAAAACGCAGTTATTCAAATGTATGTATTTGACAGATAAATGTTATTATCAAAGAACTAATCATTTCAAAATAATATTAGTAACGGTTAAAAAGTAATAAAACAATAGAAAAGGATTTCAATATAGTTTCCAGCAAAAGTAAATATGTAGGTATCTATTTAGATTAATAAAAATTAACGATTCACAAAAATGTTTAAGCTAATCCTCATTTTTGGATTAGTGAATTCTATTTTATTATAGCTCCGGTGGCTCAATGGTAAGAACAACGCCTCATGTCATGATTGACTTCGGGGCTCTGGGTTCGAATCCCACTAAGGCATGGATGTGTGTGAATGTGAACCCACTCTGTAATTGGGATTTAATACTGTTGAGGGGTTTAAAAAAAGGTAGTTACTTGGATTAGATTAGACTATATTTTAAGAAATAAACTGTCAAAATTAGAGTAAAATTCGCTAATCCAAAAATAAGAATTAACGTAATCTTTTTTGTGATTCGGGCTGTAAATGGCGAGAGGTATTGTGTTGGCCACACCAGATTTTTTAACTCTATATTCATTGAATATGAAGTATAAAATGCAATCAAATCCTATAGAGAATAAAATTTTCTTTAATATTTATAATAACATACAAGGGCTAAAATAGTATATTAAAGAATATGTTTTATAAGACATGTTTTTTTCGTACGCGTCGAAATTTAGAAAACGAGCGTTAGCGATTTTCTAATTGATAAGTGCGAAAGAAAGTTTTATAAAATGAGTTCTTTATACTATTTTTTATATTTTGCGCCTTCTACATACTAAAAAGAAATTTTGAGGTTATATTGAAATTCCTTATCATCCAGGTTTGAAGTTTGACAATTTAATCCTTTCAGCCTCAGTGTACAGGAAATTTTTATTTTTTCTTATATTTGAACTAAAACTCAAAAAAAAACAAAAATCATTTTCTATCGTTCAAATGTTCAATCTACAAATTTTTAGTACTACTAGGTCCATCTATGTGGACTAATTCGAACATTATATTAACATTTACTTACTCAATTTGTGATTATATTTGTAACCATTTGTACATTTTCATATAAATAATCTTCCCTAAATAAAAAAAAAAATAATAATTTCGACATTATATTATTAAAATGAATTGTCAATTAACTAAAAATAAATTAGGTAAAAATGGGTTAAACAAACGTCATCTAGTACCAACCGTCTAAAACAAAAAATTGCGTATCGAAATGAAGGTGATTACGATACGCAATTGCGTATCGTAATGACTTCATTATGAATGTAAAATATAAAAATGATATTTAATAGCGTTTTTTCAAGAAAACCTTTTCCTTTCTCCTATGCTGGTAATATAAAATAAATTATTCTTTGTCGCATCGCTGCGCATATGCCGAAATGCCTTTTTTCAATTATTGAGTATCATACCGAGAATTTTCAACGGCCCTCGTTGCTCCGGCCCACCGAGCTCGGTAGCTCCCAGCCCAATCAGGGCCTGTTGTTGAGTCAAAAGATATGTCAAAATTTATCAGAACTAATAATTCCAGTTATACATGCAAAATAATTCTTAAACATAAAAATACCCATCTAGATATATGGATTATAAAATATGAAAATGAAACCATCATCTTTCATAATCCACCCGCTGACATTCTTAGTAAACTCGCTATCTTCTTCAACTTATAAGCTTCCACCACAAAATCCCACGTCCACGGTAAAACAAACAACCCTTTCTGGGTGAGAATTAGCCTGATAACACAGCATACGCTCCAATGTCAGCAGTCAGCAGTCAAGCTCGCTACTTGATGCAGAAGCAGACTGTAATTGGAGTGCATTCCTCTGTCTTCTCGGTGGCTCGTGCTAGTTACGAGTAAAATATATACGTCGCCGGGTCTTCGCGCACACAAGGGGAACGAGTCTAATTCTCCGGGCAATAAAGCCGAGGAGGAGTCAGGTTGCGAAGATGTTCAGTGCTAATTACCGACAAGAAGGGAAGGGTTTCAAGAATAGATTTGGATTTAATTTGAAAGGAATGTGTTGCAGGGACATAGTTTGTTGATCGCGATGTTTAGCGTTTGTGCTTTCAGGTGTGTGTAAAGTTTAGCGTTTGATTTTATGTTGGGAGTTTGATTCTGAGAATAGGGTATTGCAACACGAGGGGGTCTTTTATCTGGAAGATGACTGCTACTACTGCTTCTTATTTATTTATTAATAAATCGATCCAACAGGATACAGGATACAAAAACGAATGTATTGAGACAGTAAACACAGTAAATAAACATATAAGAAATGTAACAAGTAACTTAATCCGAAAAGTATTTAATTAATGTACTCTTAAATTTAAAAAATCTGATGTGGCCAGCACATTACCTTCCGTCAGTTCTATGTATTTTGTACAAATTTCATACGGAAAGTTTCTTGCTAAATTAAATATTCTATTTCTTGTACATTACCTTCCGGCATTTGCATGTATTTTATGCAAATTTCATACAGAAAATTATTATTTTGTGACGTTTTCTATATACAGTGTAATGTATATCTGCAGAAATAAAAGATTTATTATTATTATTTCTTGTACAATACCTTAAAGCAGTTGTACGTATTTTATGCAAATTCCATACAGAAAGCAAAAGATTGTATATTTCCACTAAAATTATAAGACAAACACACTATGTCAATTTCACTTGACACTGACATCTTTCAATCAGAATTTTCTTAATATAGTAGCTGTTTCCATAGCTATGGCTACATTATGAAATTTAATTTCTTTATAATTTTTTAACTCTATATCCATTTAATATTAAGTATAAAATGCAGTCAAATCGTAAAGAGAATAAAATATTCTTTAATATTTATAATAACATCAAAATCGAAAAAATTATATTTAACATAGTTTTTTCAAGAAAAACTGTTAAAATCTTCAAATGATGGTACTTCCGGTTGACCAATTGTAACCAAAATCTAATCAGCTCTTCATATGGATATAACGAAGAAGTATACGAAAAAATTATAATTTTTGTAACTGTAGTATTAGAGTTATCGCAGACGAAAATTTTGTCACGCACACACACACACACACACACACACACACACACACACACACACACACACACACACACAGCCACACACACACACACACACATACAGACATCATCGTAAAAATAGTAAATTCGTATTCTAGGTACCCTAAAACGTGCTTATTGATTAAAAACTCATCGAATTTTTTGACCAAAGACAATACCTTCCTTAACTAAAGGTGACGGAAGGTAAAAAGGAGTCGCTAAATATGTCAATGTCAATAGTACATGATATATTGTTATACGCTACACAGAGTTGTCTTATTGGAGATTTCAATCCATAATTAGTCCTAGCTGTTTTACAATGAAATGGTATTTTATTTCTTGAAGTGACTCGTGGAATATGAAAAGGTATAAGCTCAAGACTACATGGGTCATCAATACAATTATTAATTAATTTGTATATAAGTAGAGAGTAATTGCAAATTTCTTCTACTACTTAAAGTCACCAAGTTCACTTCAGGCAATAAAACGAAATAATCATGGGTGAAGCTAGGATATTGTCCATGAATTTTAAAATAACAATATTTGATAAATTTATGTTGGACAGATTCAATCTTAGTTATATATTTATGATATATTGGATTCCAGATTTGTAGACAATATTCTAGCTTAGAGCGGACGAATGCATAATACAAGCTTTTTAATGTAGTTATTTTACAGAAAGACCGACAATTTCTAATTACAAATCCAAGATTTTTGTAGGATGATCTTACAGTAGTCTCAATGTGTACATTAAATGTTAATTTTGTGTCAAATATAATCCCAAGATCTTTAAACTGAGTTACTCTCTCAAGTGAATTAGTTTCCATATGATATGTATAAGTGTAAACGTATTTTTTAACAAAGTAACTCATTATTTTACATTTGCTGTAATTAAAGAACAATTTTGAGTTATGGGACCATTTTAAAATGTTGTTGATGTCATATTGTAAGAGAATACAGTCAGTAACAGAGTTGATAGTTTTATAGATTTTTATGTCATCAGCATAAAAAAGTATTTGAGAATGTTGAACACAGTCCACCACATCGTTAATGAAGAGATTGAATAATAGTGGGCCCAAGTTTGATCCTTGAGGAACCCCAGAGGTAGCAGTGAACGGGTTTGATTTAAAGTTATTAAGATGCATGGTCATTTCGTGATCACTAAGGTATGCTTTGAGAAAATGGAGGTCTTTTTTCGGAAATATACGAAAGTATAATGATAAATTTTTTGAGTACTATCGTATGTCATTACTACCCATTTCCCATAAGGCGGGGTACCCTTCAATTTTTATATTATGTTATATAAATATCAACTGCGGCTGCGGTAAAAACCGGACAAATGTGAACGCTCGCATTATCTTCAATGAGTTGTAGTTGACATGCGGCAAATTTACCGTCCGGTCAAACCGCAACATGCTGCGGTAGTATCCGGTAACCGGACCGCAACCGCATAGGTGTGGACGCCTTCATTTAAAACTATAAGTTGTTGTTTTCCCGTCCCGCCAAAACGCATACTGTGGCTCGAGCCTTACTACCAGCCTACATGTTCAATAAACACATCAAACTAGAAAATTAAATTCCTATAATAAAACCATGGTAACAATATGACGTTATCAATTCCCTCCCTCCCCTGGCGATTTGAACCATATATGTACTATTAATGACATGGGCATCAAGTCGTGGAAACGGACTTTATGTACCTATATTCCAAGAAGTAAAGATTAGTAATATAATGAGAGAAAAAAATAGATGCTACTCTAGTCTAGCTGATTCAGATGGTAAATAAAAATATCTAAAATTAAACTGAAAACAGCGCATGACAACATGCTGCCCACCTCATATTTTTTACAAACAACAAAAAATCCTGGATTATTTTTCGCATTTTTTCTAAACCAGCTTCTCCCTCTATACATTAATATCACAAACAACACCCTCATCCGCGTTCATGTAACAATCAATCTTCCTTGCAATACCCTACACATCCTTCAATCTTCCATCATTATTACCTCGAGAAATCGGCCATCGATCCCTGGCTGTTATCCTTTGTTAACCTCGGTAAAAATGCGCGTCAATTTGTATCGCGCTTCTTCACTTCCCCGATGTTGATAAATATCATCGGGACGTGTTTCAATCACGCATACCGACCGGATGGACACTCCAGAATACTCCAGGATGTCCCAGAATAACGAGAAAATGCAAGTAAGAGTAAGAGGAGTAAGGTTTATGGGGTGGGTACAGGTAAAAGAGGTCAAGAGCGAAAAAGGAGCAGAAGGAGTGGACAGGAGTAAGAGGGGCAGGCTATTTGTAATGCCGAGAGGAGCAGGAATGTGAACGAGAGGGGGCATACTCAGAATTCTTCGGATATAAATAAATCTGGGAGGTTTCTAAAGGCAATCATATTTTTGGATAGGATTTGGTATTCTATTTATACATTAAAAAAAAAATGCATTTTTATTATTTTTCACATATGTTAGTTTTTGCCAATAAATTTGCAAACAATGTCGTACAAGTTAAATTTAAGAAAAGCTATTACAATTTAGCTGGACAAATGCTAAAAAGAGATACATTTATAGAAATTAAAACATTTCTATTAGAATTATATATCGAATTATAAAGGATTGTGAAGAAGGTATTTATAGGTTTCGCTCGAACGTTTTAGTGCTTAATCATGCTTGATTCATAATGATTTGTGTATAATACTTCATTTCTTACGATAATTTGCTAGGATACCGTTTCCAGTTACTTTTTTACCTTCCGTCACCTTTAGGTAAGGAAGGTATTGTCTGTGGTCAAAAAATTCAGTGATGAGTTTTTAATCAATAAGCACGTTTTAGTGTCCCTAGAATACGATTTTACTATTTTCACGTTGATGTCTGCATGTGTGTGCGTGCGTGTGTGTGACAAAAGTTTGCTCTGCGATAACTGTAGTACTACAATTCCAAAAATTATAATCCTTTCGTATTTCTCTTCATTACATCCATATGAAGAGCTGATTAGATTTTGTTTAACTGGTCAATAAATAACATTTTTTCACATTTAATGTTATTATAAATATTAAAGAATATTTTATTCTCTGTACGATTTGACTGCATTTTATACTTCATATTAAATGGATATAGAGTTAAAAATTATAAAGAAATTAAATTTTATAAATTAGCCAGCTATGCTAAAACTATGGAAACAGCTACTATATAAGAAAATTCTGATTGAAAGATGTCAGTGTCGAGTGCAATTGACAGAGTATGTTTGTGTTATAATTTTACTGGAAATATAGGATTTTTTGCTAGAAACTTTCTGCATGGAATTTGTACAATAAAACACATACAACTGCCGACAGGTAATGTACAAGAAATAGAATCTTTTGTAAGGAACTTTATGTACGAAATTTGTACAAAATATATGGAACTGACGGAAGGTAATGTACTGGCCACATCAGATTTTTTAATGACCAATTGGACAGAGATGACCTTCTTTATATATATATATATATATATATATATATATATATATATATATATATATATATATATATATATATATATATATATATATTTCATTTCATCTCAACTCATTTATCAACTGAGCTGAGCAAAAATATTTCAAAAAGATACAGCTGCTATAAGTAGTACCTACAAACTATCTTTTACAATTTAAATTGGAATAAGACTCCTTAAATTTACTTTAAAAACAAAGAAGAATTAAAAAAATATGTTGTATCTATTCTTTTTATTATTTTTCTGTTAATTATCTAATCTTATTATGTGTTGCATTTGACACATTAGTGCAAGATTTATGAAGTGAATTATTTACATAAAATTAAAATGAGTAGAAACATGATTAGCAGAGCGCTCGTATTAGAACATTAGTTATACCAGGATGATTCTACAAAGCCACGCAGTTCCACGTCTTAATTAAATTCTCCATTCGTAATTAGCATCGTAACATTCCTCCGCGAGCCCACAAACACAACAAAATCAAAGTAGCCGAGAGTGAGGTCGAGAGAAACATTTCCTAGCTAGAAACAAGATTACTGTTCCTCGTGTTCCAGTGCTCCAGCGGTAGAAAGGCAGGGCAAAGATGTCTCCAAACACAAATATCGATCGAAAAAGCTGCCAACTATCACTTTCCTTCAGCGAAAGTTCCGCCTAAACCGCTTTGTGAGACCGCATCGCGAAATGGGATTTAACCCGGTTCTTAAACAGCCAATTGCGTCAATAACATAAGACGCATGCTGTTAGGTTGATGGCCCTGTGCGCCTTCGGCTCCTGCCGAAGAAATCAAATAGTGAAATTGG
Organism: Harpalus rubripes; assembly: GCA_963082715.1. Lineage (NCBI taxonomy): Eukaryota > Metazoa > Arthropoda > Insecta > Coleoptera > Carabidae > Harpalus > Harpalus rubripes. The sequence continues at coordinate 9,131,118 of OY720453.1, read as the reverse complement.
ATCTTATACAACGATCGCACTGGAATTATTCAAAATAAATAAGGTAGGCCGTGGAAAACAAAATTTGCACTAGCATTTTAAACAGTTATATCTCTCATTTGAAATTAAGTTGCACGGATCATATATACCCTTTATAGAGGGCTGATGACCACTATAACAATTGAGGCAATGTTGCACGTATCGCCGTCTGGCGCTTGGAAGAAAAACTAATTGTGAAGTAGGCAACCTGGTGTGTATATAGGCAATATCAAGGAAAACAAGCGACCCGCAATACTTTGGAATACACTAAATTTTGAAAGTAGAAAATCATTTAAATAAAATATGATCACAATTAAGGGAAAAAAGTTTATTTTCTGGTTTCATCAAATTTTTGTTACGTAATGATTGCAATGATTGGTAATAATCATAATACTCTCATTGACGTAGCCCAATTCACCAAAGAGTAACATATCTGGAGCACATGACATAAATGTATACATTTTTGAAATGTTTATAGATCAGAATTAGTATGTTAGTAGTGTAGTGCCCCACAGCCGTAAAATATCTAAAAGAAATATTTAAATTCTTGTATATTATTGTTATTAAAATACAATACACATTTTTACGTACGATTAGCTTTACGTCACTGAATAGATATTAACAATAGTCGTAGAAGAAATCGTTTAATATTAATTTAATCGGTTTCGTTACTTTAAGATGATTTTAAGTCAGATGTAAATTTGACTTAAATGAACACTTGTCATACAGATTGAAATTCCGCAGCTTTCTATAGATCAATTCAAAATATGTAATTTCTTAATTTTATCGCGTCGGCCATATTGCACCTGGCACCATCTAGCACTTGGAAGAAAAGTACTATCCATAGGCTACTACATGGTCTTGACATTTTACATATGGGTTTCCGTAGCCTGTTAAGTTGCCAGTTAATCAATATTTAAAATATTGTTATGAAAATATTGAATTAACCATAGAACATTTTCTTCAGGTTTTGGCACAAAAAAATGCAATAGAACACCCGCTATACTCATCTGATTTGGCAATGCGTTACTTTTAGCTATTTTTTTGACTCACTTAATAATTTCAGAGTAGAATCATTTCAAAAGAAAATTGTTGTAAGCTTTTTAAAAGTGGAAGGAAATAATGATGAAATCTAATACTGTTAAAGGGAATTAATTGGAACATATTGTAACGTTTTTATATTTATTTGGGTGAAGTGTAAATGTTAGACAATTATTATTATTTAAAATTAAGTGTTTATTAAACTATAATGAAAGTTACTATAACTAATATTCAATACTTATTAGATACTAATTAAGACTAAAACTATAATTAACTAGATAACACTAACACTATTTAACCAATTAATACTACTATTTATTTCCACGATATTACTAATTATTTATTCACTACGCGTTCCAATCTTAGATTGCCGGTCTGTTGCAGACTCTTGTAGACTGTTTACGCGATATTTATATCACTAAATTTATATCACTATATACTTATATCACGTTCAACTGTCCGCCTACCGACTTCCACAGCGTCTATATACTCAACTGACTCAACAGCGTCTGTATATTCTACTGCTCGGACATAAGTCTCCTCTTTCACAACACTATCTGTCTATTTATCTAACTCTCTGTCTAACTTCCTCAGCCTCAGTATCACCGACTGTCCGTATGTCACAATTCTTCAACACCACTGCTGAGTATTCACTTCCACTTGCCGTTACTGTCACCGTATACCTAGCTTGCCATCTTGCCAATACTCTTCAACACTACCGAGTATTCTCTTTAACAGCTATCCCGGTATACCAGTAACTTCCCGACTCGCCGTTACTGTCCTTGAACACTATAGCTTCCCAATACTCGTCAAAACTACCGAATATTCACATCCACAGCTATCCCAATATACCAGTAACTTCCTGAGTACCTACTCGACAGCAACTGCATACGCTCACTACGATACTGCTTTGCTTCTCACTAACACGTTACTCTGTAACACTCCATGTAACTAACTCTATGACTGTATGTGACTAACTTACTTTCCCGAGCATGGCTGCGTCCCTTTTTACCAGCTCCATTATCTTCTAGAAAAGCCCTAGAATGTTCAGGCGACCGCAAGTAATTAGACACGTTGCGACCAGTTTGTTTACATCGCCCGGCTGCTAACGCGATTACGTCACCGCTATAAATAGACTCGCTTACAGTGGCGGCGACGGCGGGCGTTCTATGTTACAATTTTAAAAAATCTGATGTGGCCAGCACATTACCTTCCGTCAGTTCTATGTATTTAGTATAAATGTCATACAGAAAGTTCCTTGCAAAAGATTATAGTTCTTGTACATTACCTTTAGACAGTTGTATGTATTTTATACAAATTCCATACCGAAAGTTTCTAACAAAAGATCCTATATTTCCAGTAAAATTATAACATACTGTCAACTGCACTTGACACTGACACCTTTCAATCAGAATTTTCTTAATGTAGCAGCAGCTGTTTCCAGAGTTATAGCAAAGCTGACTAATATATATGATATTTAATTTCTTTATAATTTTTTAACTCTATGTCCATTTAATATGAAGTATAAAATGCTTTCAAATCGTATAGAGAATAAATAATTCTTTAATATTTATAATAACATTAAATGTGAAAAAATGATATTTAACACCGTTTCTTCAAGAAAAACTGTTAAAATCTTTAAATGAAGGTACATCCGGTTGACCAATTATAACCAAAATCTAATCAGCTCTTCACATGGATGTAACGAAGAGGAATACGAAAGAATTATAATTTTTGGAATTGTAGTATTAGAGTTATCGCATTAGAAAATTTTGTCACACACAGACACACACACACACACACACACACACACACATACATACACACACACACACACACACACATACAGACATCATCGTAAAAATAGTAAAATCGTATTGTAGGGACCCTAAAACGTGCTTATTCATCAAAAACTCACCACCGAATTTTTTGACCAAAGACAATACCTTCCTTACCTAAAGGTGACGGAAGGTAAAAATAATCTAAAAAGCATAAACCGCTTGTATTATTGGCAATAATTCTAGTGTAACCTTTGTAATATAAAAATTATGTCCAAACCATAATTTTATTCAATTTAGAGGATTTCAGAAATCGGCCTTGGTTCGTCCTGAAAATTGTTCACTAAAATTGCACTTTATGGAGTATATACTATTATTTTTTTATCTATTTTACGAAAATATAACTATTTCGAATGATTAAATATTAATATTTATAATTATAGAGGAAGTTTATAACTTTAAAGAAGTACAAACAACTTCAATTTAGATTCATTTATAATTTATGAGTTCGAAAGTATTACACCTTTGTAAAAGTTTTTCCTGAAGTTTAAAATTAAATTATTTATTGCCCTTATTAAATATGACCCAATATATATTTCATTACCTCCAATTTGAATTAGAATATTACTCTACTATGAGAAAAAAAAATCTGATGTGGCCAGCACATAACCTCTCGCCAGATATTTTACCTGGTTGTACGCATAAAACGAAAAATATTTTTAAATACAATTACATATATTCATGTCTCACTACAAAATAATTCTCACATATATTTGCAAAATCTATGGAATGTTTTAATATAAATTATGTACAATACATACATTTTCTTTATATTCAATATCTTGAAATTTTCTTTTTCTACTTTCCTTTTTTTTTCTTTATATTCGTCATTTTTTCGCAAATTCCTTTTATATTCTGTTTACGTATATTCTTTTGCGTTGTTGACTTTTTTTATTTTCATAATCTTCATAATAATGTACAAATATTTTTGACAGTGGCATACAAATATTTTTGACAGTGACATTTATGTGTCAATTACAAACATTTGAATTGCTTGCCTTGTAGTAGTTTGATCTGAGATTTTTTACATCAAATTATTTTATATGCATTTCTTTATCTCTAAATCTATAGAAGATATAATAATGAATTTATATTTATCGAATAATGAATTTAACGTTTTACATAAATTTTCGATAAATAATATTTAGATGATTTTTTTCTTGTAACTACTACTTCCGGTTGTCCAATTGTTATCAAAACTTAATCAACTCTTCCTATTATTGTTAGATTGAGGAACCCGTATTTAAAAATGTCTTATAGTATTTGAGAAATCGTGAATCCAACATCCACACACACATACGGACATCATCGTAAAATGTTATAATCGGATTCTAGGGACCTTAAAACGTGCTTATTCACTAAAATCTGGATATGCGATTTTTAGCATGAATCCAATACCTCTCTTAGCGAGAGGTAAAAATCAGTTGCTTACAAAATAAAGTAGATGTAACATTAATGAATAACTCCTTTGATTTAACATAAATACATGTTAAACCAAAAGAACATTGAGGTGCGGAAGACTGTGGGTGTTGCACTCATAGCAGACAAAATGAAAGAAAAAATCTGATGTGGCTAGCACATTACCTGCCGTCAGTTCTATGTATTTTGTACAAATTTCATACAGGAAGTCCCCTGCAAAAGATTCTATTCGTGGACATTACCTTCCGGCCACATGGTCCGGAAAAACTCACTTTGTTCCACGAATACTTAAACAGCATACACCCGGACATTCAATTCACCATGGAGGTAGAAAATAACAGAACTCTCCCCTTCCTTGATGTTCTGGTTAATCGTAAACCCAACGGACAGTTAGGGCACGCTGTTTATAGAAAACCCACCCACACTGATAGGTATCTCAATTTTAATTCTCACCACCATCCCTCGCAGAAACTCTCAGTAGTCAACGCTCTCGTACATCGTCCCATCAAAATCTCTGAACCTGATTTCCTACAGCAGGAGCTTGATCACATCAGACATAGTTTAATCCAGAACAACTATGACGTAAAATTAATCAACAATGTAATTCATAGATAATTAAACCCTTTACCCAAAAAAACCTGTGGATACCTCGTTCGAAACATTTGCATCTATCCCTTACATTAAAGGTTTCTCGGACAAAATAGGTAGAATTCTCAATAAAAACAATATTAAGGTCTTTTTTAAACCTCCACAAAAGATCTCAAAAATACTCCCCCAAACTAAAGATAAACGCGAACCCTTGTCGTCACCCGGTGTTTATAGTATTCCTTGTTCTTGCGGCACAGTATACATAGGTGAAACAGGAAAGAGTGTTCACACTAGATTGTCAGAACACAAACGCTGTCTGCGTAATGGTATGGTATTAACATCTGCGGTCGCAGAACACCAACACAACACAGGACATAACATCTTACTTGAAAATTCCCGCATTTTAGCTCCTGTCTCTGAGTTTTACAGACCTAAATACAGGGAAACTTTAGAAATATAGAAACATCCGAATAACATCAATCGGGATGATGGCTATTTCTTGAGCCACATGTGGAAACCGGTGATTCTCGGAACACGACACGCCCAATCTACCATTACGAACTCGATTCGCATTGGTCCTCATTAGCTCTGCTCATCTACCGTATCTTTAGATTAGTATATAACTGTCTTCTCGGCCTTCTTTCGTCACTTGGTTTATTTGGCCTCTAGCGTGGTTTACACGTCGGGTAACCTTGTAAACTGAGTCTCCCTCCTTGTTGCTTAAACTCGGCCTCTAGCGTGGTTGACACGTCGGGTAACCGTGTTTAAGACAGTACTATCCCCCTTGCTCCTGAAGAAGCCCCATATGACTGCGGGCGAAACGTTGAGCTCTGACTCAAAATATGACACAGTCCATTCCCGGAAAACGAATATTTCTCATTACCTTCCGGCTGTTGTATATATAAAACTACCAAATAACAATATTTAATTCAGCATCAGAGGAGTCAGTTTTGCGCATTGTTTTTCCTAGTTAAAAATTATTATGTATAGTAAAATATAGATCTGAAATGGGTTGAAAGGAACTAGGACAAATTAGTACTTCTCAAGTTGGCTCGAGTGCGCAAAGCGGCTTAGATGTCATCACTTCGGGATGTAATTATCAACGCGATGCTAGCGCCGCCAAGCGACAGCTACGTCTATTGTTCTCCTCGGCGACAATCCAACAATACGTTGTTTTAAAAACCACACGCAAATTAATGATGGTCCACAAGGGAGAAAGTTTTTGTTAGTTTCTTTTTATTACCCCCTTGATAGAAATGTCGGGAATTAATTTGACACTGTATAAAACTTATGCGTAAGTGGGGGTATTGTGTCTCATAATTTTGGGGAAAATTATGTACACAAAACTTTGTTCTAATGTAAGCTGCTGTTTAATTTACACTCCAGTTTAAAAGGGGAATGTAATTATGTTATAATGGAGGCAAATGGACGATCAATGTAATGTAAATGGAATTAAGGCGCTTTTTTAAGAGATTCAAATATTTAACATTGTTTATTTTCTGCTGAAAAGAAATTGAGGAAACTGAAAAACACGTAAATTGTATTTCTAATTTTTACCTCTTGCTACCCTTGGTAAGTGAGGTATAGGGACCGTGCTAAAAATCGCAAATCGAGATTTTGGTAAATAACCACGTTTTAAGGTCCCTAGAATTCAATTTTAACATTTTCCCTATGATGTCTGTGTCTATGTGTGTATGTGTGGATCCTCCAATCTAACTCAAATACTAACATTCAGAAAATTTTGAAACCTTGTATTTCGAACTTTTTCTGTAATGGAAAGAGCCCATTAGATTTTGGTGTAAATGACACTTTACTAGAAGCTCAAAATAGATTTTCTTCGAAAATACTTTTTTGTGCAACCGGACGCGAAATAAGCATTTCACAGCCACAATACAGGCCGCGAAATTCAATTTCGCGACCGTTGTTATGGTAACGGCCGCGAAATTAGGTAAACAACCACTTTGACACTTGAGAATTGCATGGTTCTATTTATCAAATGTTAATCCAATAGCCACCTTGAAAGCTAACTTTCTATTTACATTGAAACTGTTTAAAATTAATAAAATTTGTAATTACATATTTTTTACGGTTGCACAAAAAATATTGTGTACACCTTGTCCGCGAAATCCTTTAGAGCCCTCGAGATTGTCTTGTCTCGGCCGCAAGCGGCCTCGGCGACAATTTTTCTCTCGGTACGCTAAAGAGTGATTTCGCGGCCTTGACATACAAATAACAATTAAATGTTATTTTTTCGACGTTAGTGTTATTATAAAAATTAAAGATTATTAAAATTTCTACAGATTTGTATTAATACTTTTTCTACATATTATATGGATAAATTTAAAAAATCATCTATAATTTAAATCCTGGAGCCTACGCTTTAAACAAACAATACTCCTTGGCAGTTATTCAAATGTATGTAACTGACAGATAAATGTCACTGTCAAAGAACTAATTTCAAATTAATAATAGTAACGTTTTAAAATGAAAAATGTAATAGAATCAATACAGTTTGCAGGATATGTAAATATGTAGGTATGTATTTAGATTAATAAAAATTAACGATACACTAAAAAGTTTAAGCTATAATTCTCATTTTTGGATTCGTGAATTCTATTTTATCCACGTATTTAAAATTTAATCTTCATTTTATTATCAAAAATGTAGTTACTTGGATTAGATTAGACTATATTTTAAGAAATAAACTGCCAAAATTAGAGTAAAATTCGCTAATCCAAAAATAAGTAAATAAATAAATATATCATCACGGCTTATTACCCATTGCTGGGTGTGCCAATCTGTTTTGTACACAGATATCGGTAATGATGAAATATTTGCACCGTGTGGGCCCTTGCCAGGCGTCACCTCACGGGCAGTCATTGCTGGCGTGGAGAGTGCACCACAGGGGTCAATTTTGTGCCATTTATTTGGCGTTGGTCGGGATTAAACCCGGTTCCCCAGATTCGCAACCTGATATTCAGCCACGCGGCAACGAGACCCCATGAGGTCTCAAAAATAAAGATTAGCTTAATATTTTTTTGTGACTCAAGCGGTACATGGCGGGAGGTATTGTGTTGGCCACATCAGATTTTTATTTTAATTTTAAAGTGGATGTAATTCGTCGTTGCCTGGCTATTTTAAGTACGTATTTGATTTAATTTAGCTTTTCCTGCATCATGTAAAAAGTAGAGGAAGACGTACCTACTCATTTTGAAAATTAATAGATATTGATAAACGCACATTAGTTTGAAATCTGCATTTTTGTACATTCGCAAAAAATATATTCATTTAATAGTTACAACTATTACATTTTTAATGTAATTTTAATTTGGAATACCGCATATCTCTTCTACGTAGTTATTACCAGCAAACAACATAAATATGTTTTCGGTTTAATTTTAGTATTTACCTCTTGTGTCAACTTAACTACGTGCATAAAGCAGAAGCCCTTGAATTAAGCGTAATTTTCAAGTAAACACATAAGTGAGGGGCATTACGGATAAAATACTACAATTATAATAATTTATCAAAATCAGCAGCGGGAGACTGCCTACAGTAAAGAACAAACAAACTAAGTGCAACAGAAACAAACAATCAGTATAAAATTCAAAATATTTCTTATTGATTGATCTAAAATCGCTGTCTAAAGCCTGTTTGTCACGATCTATAATTTTGGACAGAATTATGCACAGAATTCTTAACAAAATTTTTATGAACAAATTTATGGACAGAATTTTGTGTATTCAAATATTCTGTATGCTATTGTGATCGTAATTCACTATATAATTCTAGCTATAAACATGGATGTTCTTCATTCTATGAGCTTCGCTATTAACTCTCGAATCCAAGATAATTTAATAATATTTTATTAAATTAAACTGTGCACAATAATCAACGAGACGAACACGAGAGCGAGATTGCAATTTAAAAGTCGAGGCGAGATTGATATAACAACTGCGAGAAGCTAGAAACCTCGCAAGATTCTCGCGAGAGTCTCGCAATAAAAAGTATTTGTAACTTTATAGCTTTGATTCATAAATTCAATGAAAAATGCACCGTACAGAGAGTGGAGTCAACGGTAATTCGTGCATAGAACACGTGAATGTGAAAATTATGTGAATTGACTATATTTTTTTGAGTCTATCTAGAGTTGATTGATATCGGTCACAGAGCGAGGAAATAAAAAATAAAGACCAAATCGGTTTTGCATCTAATATGACTAGTTTTTCGCAAACATTTCAGCTCCTAATTCATCCCAGTTAAAACTACGGTTAATGAAATTCTTGTCGTCCCTGAAAAGTAAAGGATCTTAATTAAGCGTCGATAGAAGCCAACACGAAGTGAAACGGAGTGATTGGTTGCCAGCGGGTTCCCAGTGTAGCGCTTTTTTATGAGTAAATCTTACTTAAATAGTGGCATATAGTTAATGATAAAATGTAGAAACTTTTAGTTACAAAAAAGTTTTTTTTAATGTTTAATTTGTTTTACCGGTTTCAGGATATTATTCCATTGTTCACATGTACGAAAATAGGCTGGTAACTAAGTAATAACTGTATCTGTATGGTAATATTATTACCATACTAACTTGTCAACAACAGACTACAAAATGAAAATAAAATAAAATGAAAATATAATGCTCTTCATTAATACACACAGATAACGTTAGCCTATTGTTCTAAATACGGTCTACTTTATTCTAAAGTAGTAAACATGTGGAATAAAACACATAATTTTAATATTTGTCATATTGACATATGTCAAAATAATTGTTCTGTTAACCATAGCAATCTGAAAGTAGCATTAATGAGAGAATTTCAAAAAATGGTATTTATCAATAATGTCTTAATTTTCCGAAACCGATAAACTATTGAACAAACCACGGATGTTATTAATCATAACAAGCTTTAGATGTCTAAAAATCCTCGCTCTACGAGCTCGGATTTCAAACCGACATCTTCGTCATACATAACATTCCTAGGTATGTTAATAGCTATTACTGATGACAGAATGTATTAACAAATGTTCGTATTAAATTAATTTGGTGGCTAGAATTTAGTGTTTCGTCTCTTTATTATAATTATACGACTGTAAATAGACGGAAGAAGGAACGATTGGTGCGAACTTGTCTTTTGTAGTTCAACTGATACGTAAATACCGAGGTAAATACGTAGTGCGCAAGCGCTTATTTTTACAGTGAGACTGTCACGCGGGAACGAGACGATACCCAAAAAAAATGTGCGAGAACGAGAGCGAGATCGAGATTGCAAATCTGAAAACGAGACGAGATCGATATTTTATATTTTTCGTCTCGTCTCGCTTCACGGGCATCACTATAACAGTTGGTTAAAAATAGATGTTCAATAATTCGAAATTAATCTCTCATCAAATCCCAAAAAATCTTTCCCGTAAACCAAATCCCAGTCTTAATGGCTAAACAATATGAAGAACCCTGTTTCCAAAAATAAAAATAAATCAATGTTTACACAAGTACTACAATGTGCCATGGTCATAACCAATATCACAAAACGATAAAGCGTCGTTCAGTTGTTAAATCAGATTCAAATGTATTCATTCGTCAGTGGCGTAGAGAAGGGGCGGGCCGGGTGGCGATTAATTAATGGTGACAACGGATCGGCCGTAATGAGATATTGATTGCAAGGCTGTTGCCGATTCGGTGTTTTCCATTTTCGTGGCTAACTACGAAACAGCCGTACGTTATCGAGGCGGTGTGTTTCTAGCACATTCCAGATTTAACACCATTACAAGAGAATTTTGAGAAATGATGTATTGAAAGCTGTTTGCATTGATTAGCATTTACAAATGATAAATTTTCTCTATGCGTAGATTTCGTGTTGTACGAAGGGACTTACTTATCATCCCTAATGTATACAAAAATACTTTTTAATGATCTGAATAAATCTTCTAACTGTAGGACGATATTAAGTGGAGAAAATTACATAACCAGCAATAATTGTTAATCATTCTCAAAGTCAAATAGAAAGAATCACTTTACAAAAGAGTGTTCATCAAAATTATGTTCGAACATTCAACAAAGTTTTATTTATTTAAGTCAACGGAATATGAAAGATTACCGCAGGACCCCTTGAATAAGGATTTGTTGAAATTTATTTCAGAAATGGTCCTTGATTTTTATAAATAACTCCCAAAAGGAATATAAAACAAAAAAAAATCTGGTGTGGCCAACACCTCCCGCCATTACAGCCCGAATCACAAAAAAGATTAAGACTATCCTTATTTTTGGATTAGCGAATTTTACTCTAATTTTTACAGTTTATATCTTAAAATATAGTCTAATCTAATCCAAGTTACTACCTTTTTTAAACCCCTCAACAGAATTAAATCCCAATTACAGAGTGGGTTCACATTCACAGACATCCATGCCTTACGAACCCATAGCCCCGAGAGCACTCATGACCTGAGGCGTTGATCTAACCATTGAGTCACCGAAGCTATAATAAAATGAAGATTAAATTTTAAATACCGGGATAGAATAGAATTCACTAATCCAAAAATGAGGATAAGCTTAAACATTTTTGCGAATCGTTAATTTTTATTAATCTAAATACAAACCTACATATTTACTTATACTGGAAACTGGTTTGAATTTCTTTTCTATTGTTATATTTCCTTTTTTCTTTATAAATTTAATATTATTTTGAAATGATTAGTTCTTTGACAGTGACATTTATCTGTCAGTTACATACATTTGAATAGCGTTTTGTTTGTTTTAAGCGTAGCCTCTGGGATTTAAATTATAGATAATTTTATAAATTTATCCATAAAATATATAGAAAAAGTATTAAGGCAAATCTATAGAAAAACCTGGTAAACGCCCGCACGGTACAAATATGTCATCATTATTACCGATATCTGCGATCAAAGCAGATTGGCACACCCAGCAATGGGTAATATGCCGTGATGATATATTTAATTATTTATTTATTTTATAGATAATTTAATAATCTGTAATTCTTATAACATTAATCTCGAAAAAATAAAATTTAAAGGTATTTTTCGAAAAAAAAAACTATTTTGAATTTCTAGTAATGTGCCATTTCCGGTTATCGGATTTTCACCAAAATCTAATGGGCTCTTTCCATTATAGAAAAAGTTCGAAATATAAGGTTTCAAAATTTTCTGAATGACAGTATTTGAGTTAGAGTGGAGGATCCACACACACAGACATCATCGTGAAAATGTTAAAATTGGATTCTAGGGACCTTAAAACGTGGTCATTTACCAAAATATCGATATGCGATTTTTAGCACGATCCCTATGCCTCCCTTACCAAGGGTAGCGGGAGGTAAAAAGAAATGTTTACATTACACTGAATACACATTCGGGTGGACCTTAAAAGGGGTCAAGTCGAATTCTAACCGGGCCGCCCCTCAAACTGGTTCCAAATAAATAAATTAAAATTGTGGTGGCCTTGATTCCGCCTAATATTAATATTTGACCGTGCCTAAATGCACTTGATTTTTCCCATTTAAATAACATTGGGTTTTGACACATTTTGGAATTTTATTTTTTCCAAGCCAATAGGTTTAAAAAATTTACTCAATATTGCAATATATACTAGAATGACCCGAGAATATGTGGACCAAATTTGAAGTCCCAATCATTATTCTTAAGATAATTATAGATGGTTAAACTATCGCACAAAAGCCCAAATAGTACATTAAAACACAAGTATCATAAGGCAATCGGTTAACGTACGAGTCCAAGTTTCGAAAACGGGCCGCTAGGCGAGTTTTACAAAAGACGAGTGCGTTAACAGGCCTTATCATACATGTTTTTTATACTATTTTTTCTATTGAGATAAATTTACAATTATTTTTTTTTATAGGACTTGTCAAAAATATGTCTTGGTGTTTTTTTGTCAGTTATGTTGGCTTCCCGTTAACATTTGAAATTTCACATTTTGACAGTTTGGGTATTGTGTGATTCTGACTGAATGGAAGAGGAAAACCAATACTTACAATGTACTCCACCGGTTTATTAATGAACCAACTGTTTTGACATATCTTGTAATAAAGGTAAATTTATCAAATAACGAATCTGGATCGCTTGTTCGTGTTAGTTATTATCATAAGTAAAACTCTTTAAGTAATGATATACATGAATGAACAATTTATTGATCTACACTTTTATATTCCACCATTTTGACAACACATCGACTGCTCAGTTGCAGACATAACAGCAACAGCTGTTCTTACATTCTTCAATACAAAACATATGTTGTATTTGAATAAGGCACGTATGTCTAAATCATATTTAAAAATTTAATATTCGACAGTTTGCCTCGACGTGGAACTAGAAATCATGGACCGTAAAATTTGCATATTTACTTGTAACTAGCCACAAATTGAGTTGACAATGTCAACATTTCAAGTAACGTGCACCATTCATTTAAAAATCTGCCTGATATAACAATACAATCAGCTGAAAATTGCAAAATTACCATAAAATTAAATTGTAATAATTAAAACTTACCGTTTAAATTGTTTTGACAAAGCAAATCTGAGCGCATTGTTTCTTGTTTCATAATTTTTTAGTTGAAAGATTTTAACTTCACAGATTCTTCTTTCTGAACTAACACAGCTATAGCTATAAATTTCTATTCTTTTTAGTCCTATCACCTGGAGATAAGAGAAAAATCAATAATTACAAGTAGTATTTCAACACAAACAACTTACCATTTTGCGGTTATATACAATTCATCTGCCATGACTACTACTTCTAGAATACGAAAGGCGCCAAAAACAGTACGTTTATAGATCTTCTAAACATCGTGTTTTCAGTGATAAACAGTGCTTTTATAGATTTATAAGAATACTGAAATAGAAAAAAAGCTTTATACAATACAACAAAACATTGTTATCGTTCGTCTTTTGTTTCATGGCTAGGTAGATTTCTTTGTAAACTGCTCTCGTATTCATAATCCAGAATAAATCAATATGAACGGAATTCATTTTAATTTAATATCAGGCTCATTAAACATTAATCAAATATCTGTCAGTAGAAGTAGACGGTATAGTACAGACTAAAGGTGGAAATTGAGCGCATTCGTTTGTATTCCTGATGTATCCGACCAAATGTAAACAACACAAATATTTTATTGGAATGGCATGTCCGCGGCATAGCCACAGACAGTGCACACAGCATGAAATGAACATTTAGCGACTAACTGATTGGACGGACGCGCATTGGCAGTCGGACAACTGGGAATGAACTTCTCTACAACTGTTTACCTCGTTCGCGAGCTGTACACTGCAGTCAAACCACCGCCTGCTGCCTGCTGTTGGCAAACTTACTCTTCGATATTATGTTTGGATACACTAACCTCATCTAATTTCGAATTTACATAAATATCGTTATATTCGTAATCAGAACCACGTTTGGGAATAATTCAATAACTTCGATACACATATTGGATTTTATTGTTAACAATACGGCAATTATCTTTATTGTTTTAACTGAAAATGAATTCAAGGATTTTGGCTGTTTACTTCTGCGAAATATCTAAATAAATTCAGGAACTTTCAGAAGGCGTTGTATCTCATTTTGCCGTAGGTACTCGTATTTATCCAACTTAAACTTTGATTTACAGTTACATCAACTCGTCACATTATTCTTTTTATTTAGACCCGGCTTTTCCATCTCTGGATAAAGTGTCAGTTAACTTAACTACCAGATAAAAGAAAAATATCGCATGATAAAATTGACTTGTGTATACTTTTGACAATTTACGCTCTAATATTGATGCGATATTTTTCTTTTATCTGGCAGTTAAATTATCTAACACTTTATCCAGAGATGGAAAAACCGGGCCTTAAAAGAGTTCTAAATTTAATTAATTTATTACCTAAGTTCTATTTTAATTCCTTTTTACCTCTCGCTCCCCTTGGTAAGAGAGATATAGGGATCGTCCTAAAAATCACATATCGAGATTTTGGTAAATGACCACGTTCTAAGGTCCCTAGAATTCAATTTTAACATTTTCACGATAATGTCAGTGTGCTTGTGTGTGTATGTATGTGTGGATCCTCCTCAAATACTATCATTCAGAAAATTTTGAAACTTTGTATTTCTGCCTTAATCTAATATGGAAAGAAGCCATTGATTTTTTGTGTAAATCAGATAAGTAACCGGAAAAAGCACTTTACTTGAAGCTCGAAATAGTTTTTCTCGAAAAATACATTTAGATGTTATTTTCGTCATTTACGTTATTATAAAAATTAAAGACTATCAAATTTTCTACAGATTTGCATTATAGTGCAGGCGCCAAGAAACATTCCGTTTGAAAAAACCGGTGGATTCATTCTGATTGATGATTTAGGTTCAGAAAGACTTAAAGAATGAAATTGTGAATGTTGCCGGACAAAGTCAGTGGTCAATTTTATTTTATAGGGGGTATAAGAATTATTGATTGAATAGCTGTAACGGTCAAGAAAACGTTGTTTATTACTACTAATACTTAATACTTTTTCTACATATTTAATGGATAAATTTATAAAATTATCTATAATTTAAATCCCAGAGCCTACGCTTTAAACAAACAAAACTCCTTGGTTACGCAGTTATTCAAATTTATGAAACTGACATAAATGTCAATCCAATATTTTAGGCCCATAAATTAATTTCAAAATATATTCATTTTCCTATTAATAGCAATAACCATGCCAAATTTGAACAAAAAAATAAACAAATGCTTGGCATTTTATCTGTCAGAATAGGTTAATGTCTCATGACAATGTCAATTAGCCTTTTTGTTCAAATTTGGCAAGGCTATTGCTAGTAATAGGAAAATGAATATATTTTAAAACTAATTTATGGGTCTAAAATATTGGATAATTACCATGTATTTGGTATTTTCGAATTATCTTTGTATTAACACCACAACCATTATCGTAAATTAAAACGGGAGGTAACGGTTTTGCAAAAAACTGATTTCCCATGTTAATCTCCTATGCACACCTTGAAAAAAATCATCCTGTATTAGAGATGGGTCAATTCCCGAAATGTAAAGACACGGGAAAATTCCTAGAAATTTTCCCGGAATTTTTTCTGAGAAATTTCAAATATGAATAAAAATTGTAACTGTAGGTTTTTTAGTTTTATTATGGCATAAAAAATACATACATATACTCGTATCAATATATTTATACACTATCGGTCATACCTACGAGTAGAACGGCAATGCAAGAACTAATACAAAATACTCCCCATATTTTAAATGTTCAATATATTTTCATACTTCTCATATAAAGTAAAGATGCAGTATTCATAAAACGTTAAATGTGTAATTCAAAAGCATCGTAAAATTTCACAAGTATTTATATTAACTTTTAAAAAATTAACCAGAATAACAATTTATTTTGAAGGAAACTTAAATTACTCAAAAAATTAACAATATTATTTATAACAACTTGCGACAAACATCAAGGCCAAAATCTTTTAAAATTTACGGGAAATTTGCAAAAATTATATTCACGGGATATTCCAAAAAAAAACTGGGAAAAAAAGGAACAAAATTTCTTCCCGAAAATCACGGATGAAGGAATTTCCGGGAATTTTCCCGGGGAAAAAACAAATTCCCGGTGGGAATTTTTTGGCGGCACATCACTACCTGTATAACGTTTTCCTCTAAAGTCATTAGTTCGCCCAAAAATGCACTGGTTGTTTTAAAGTACTGTATAGTTTTTGTTATCACTTAATTATAAAATCTGATGTGGCCAGCACATAACTTCTCGCCATATATTTTACCTGGTTATACGCATAAAACGAAAAATATTTTTAAATACAAATACATATATTCATGTCTCACTACAAAATAATTCTCACATATATTTGCAAAATCTATGGGATATTTTAATATAAATTATGTACAATACATACATTTTCTTTATATTCAATATCCTGAAATTTTCTTTTTCTACTATCCTTTTCTTTTTCTCTATATACGTCATTTTTCGCAAATTCCTTTTATATTCTTTTTTACATATAATCTTTTGCGTTGTTGCCTTTGTTTATATTTTCATAATGATGAACAAATATTTTTGATAGTGGCATACAAATATTTTTGACACTGACAATTACAAACATTTGAATTTCTTGCCTTGAAGTAGTTTGACCTGAGAATTTTTACATCAAATTATTTTTATGCATTTCTTTATCTCTATATCTATAGAAGATATAATAATGAATTTATATTTATCGAATAAAGAATTTAACGTTCTTTAATATAAGTATTTACATAAATTTTCGATATTAATATTTAGATGATTTTTTTCTTGTAACTACTACTTCCGGTTGTCCAATTGTTACCAAAACTTAATCAACTCTTCCCATTATTTTTAGATTGAGGAATCCGTAGTTAAAAATGTCTTAAGTCTTATAGTATTTGAGAAATCGTTGATCCGACATCCAGACATCCACACACACATATACGGACATCATCGTAAAAATGTTATAATCGGATTCTAGGGACTTTAAAATGTGCTTATTCACTAAAATCTGGATATGCGATTTTTAACATGAATTCAATACCTCTCTTAGCGAGAGGTAAAAATTATAAAGAAATCAAGTTTTATAAAGCAGCCAGCTATGTAATAACGCTGGAAACAGCTAATATAAATAAATTCTGATAGACAGATGTCAATGTCAAGTGCGATTGATATAGTATATTTGTGTTATAATTTTACTGCAAATATGGAATCAATTCTAAGAAACTTTCTGTATGGAATTTGTACAAAATACATAGAAATGAGGAGAGTAAATATAGATTCTTTCGCAAGAAACTGTTTGTATGATAATTTTTAATTTTCTTATCAATTAATTTTATTTATTTAAATTAATTTGTTTGTAAAATTGAATGTATAAACGAATGTATTTTTCTGTACATGAATTTATAATTATAAAACTATAAGGTCTTTGTTACCTTGATGAAAGTATAACCCGAAATGTCAATTTTAAAAGAATAAATGCTGTATGATTGATATTTCGTCTAATTATTATTATCTTATCTATTCGGAAATTTACCCCTAACTGTAGATCTAATAACTATGAACATATTCAGGTCTACCTAATAAGCTTTTTGCCAACATTTAGGCTTTCCAGTTTTAGATGGTATAAATTTTATACCTTGTAGATTTCGACAGCATTGGATTCATCGCAAAGAGCCACATGTAGGTTCACACCAAACCAAATAATCGTAAGGTAATTAATGAGTAATTATTCATTTGAAACAGACCGAAATGACACAGTTAGTTGAGTGAATAATACATGCAATTGGTTATTTCGGTCTTCGTACTCTGTAATTTCGCCATTACCGTGTATTATACTTGAGAAATATTTAATACTTTGATTATACATAAAGACAAAGAATTACTCCGTGAATATTTAATCTGGAAATCGTCACAGGTGAAATTCATTACGTTTGACCGGTGGTTATTTATTTATGGTTTCATTTCTCATTCTACTGACATCACTTTAAGAATATTTAAGTTTTCTTAGAAAGGCCGGTCTCATTCATTAGTAATTAGTGATCGATGGGAGTTGGTATTTGTTCTATAGCGTGCTGCACGAGTTGGAGACGTCTTGTGCATTTCAAAACGATCCCACGAATTAGACCCTTCTACCCTTTGTTGCTATTTGTGATTTGTATTTATCCTTCAGAACACGATGCATTTTTAATGGGTTTAAAATTTTATTTGTCTTTAACACGATTTAATTTAAAATTTACGAGGGGTTTCTAGTTTGTACGGCTTCCTAAAATTTGGTCGTTGCGTTACGGAATAAAATGATAAAAACTTTAATACCTACATGATTAACATGAAATACTTTTGTCTAAGGCCCACTTTTACAATTGGTGGATAAACTATGGTATAGCTATCCGAGGTATATCTTTATCCTAGCAACTATACCTTCGATAAACAAGGCTGTCTTTTACAATGCATTTTTACCTTCCGTCAACTTTAATATGTTAAGAGAGCAATGTTTGTTGTATGGTGTCAGGTTAGTAAGAATGTTGTTGAAAGAGAGAGTGATTATTTTGGTGGTTGATGTTATTATTATTAATATTATTATCATTGTTCGGGTTTGTGCTAACCCACTAAATGGGAAATGCGTGATTTTATGCATGTATGTATGTATGTATGTATGTCACCTTTAGGTAAGGAGGGTATTATCTTTGGTCAAAAAATTCGGTGGTGAGTTTTTAATGAATAAGCACGTTTTAAGGTCCCTAGAATACGATTTTACTATTTTTGCGATGATGTCTGTGTGTGTGTGCGTGTGTGTGTGTGTGTGTGTGTGTGTGTGTGTGTGTGTGCGTGTGCGTGTGCGTGTGCGTGTGCGTGCGTGTGTGTGTGTGCGTGCGTGTGAGTGTGTGTGTAACAAAATTTTCGTCTACGATAACTAATACTACAATTCCAAAAATTATAATTCTTTCGTATTCCTCTTCCTTGCATCCATATGAAGAGCTGATTAGATTTTAGTTATAATTGGTCAACTGGAAGTACCCTCATTTGAAGATTTTAACAGTTTTTCTTGAAAAAACGATGTTATACTTCATATTAAATGGATATTGGGATTTTCAAATAACAAGAGATGGCGCTGATCGCATTAAACAATGGTACACTTTTTGTGAACATTTGTCAGCGTAGCATTGCTGCCAATTGTATTTCTTCACTTTTCTTAATATTTTCTCATTTATAAGTATTTTTTATTTATAATTCAAGTATGTATAATAGAGTTTTTGTAGTCATATAGTTGTAGTTTCATGTAAATGTCAAATGTGTACCACTGTTTGTAGTTCTTAATATTCGCCGCTAGTTAGCGTTTTCTTATTTGAAAATCCCAATAGAGTTATAAAATTATAAATTAAATTTTATAAATTAGCTAGCCATGCTAGAAACAGCTACTATATAAAGAAAATTCTGATTGAAAGATGTCAGTGTCAATTGACATATTCGTAGTAAAACTTTCTGTATATGGTATTTGTATAAAATACATACAACTGCCGAAAGGTAATATACTCGTACATACAAGAAATTTAGAATCTTTTGCAAGGAACTTTCTGTATGGATTTTATAGAAAATACATAGGCATTTACGAAAATTTTACCGGTAGATACCGCATCTACTGACTGTGTTCGAAAACACGAGTGATAAAAAGTTACCATGTTCGAAAATTGTACAATATCTACCATATCCATCTACCGGGTTCATGAAGAATCTAATCTAAAAAAAAAGCTAGTGATGCAAAGCGAAGCGCGCGCGTTACAAGTTTGTTAACTATATCAAATTACTAACCTGTTTTAAATTTTCATTTTTTTTATAGGTTATGGATCTACCCTGTTTACCACTTGCGTTCTTAAAATATCGATTCCGGTAGCTATAACCTGATAAACAGCTGTTTACCGGTAACAGTTCACCGGTAGAATTTTCGTAAATGCCTCATATAACTGACGGAAGGTAATGTGCTGGCCACATCAGATTTTTTTCTTTGTATAGTTTTTGTATTTGTAGAACAGAGAATATGTAGATGTAGTTAAAGTTCAATTATTCAAGGATTCCATACCATTTTAGAAATAACTTAGATATTCTTGTAATGTGTACGCATATCATGTTTTAATTATAATAATGGAAAAATAATACATTAAAAAGTCGTATTTTGATAAGTCATAGCCATATGCATAATTATATTCATATTTGGAGAGTTGTACAATAAAAACAGATAAAACATGTAATCATGGAAAGCTCCTGGAATAATTTAAATATTCATGCCGGCATAATACTAATAATAATAATAATTATAATAAAGCCATTATACAGCAAGCAATATTAAAATGTACCTTCACAAAACAACAATATTAAGCTGAATCAATATCAATACAATAATGGCGCACATGTCACAAATAAATGTTTTCCGTTATATCACAATAAAGAAATTAAATCAATAACATATTATCGGAAATGAGCATGTAGATATTATCTTTATGTGTGTATGGATGTAGATAATGTACTTGATAAATAACATATAATCCCAAATTGGTTACACATGCACACGCGTGTGTAATGGAAATGTTATTATATAAAATCGGCTGTCAGGTTGAAGACAGAAAATTACAACATAATATATTATTAAATAATGATTACACGCTTTTTTATCGTTTTTACCAGGATTGGATTTAAGAATATATTCTCATTTTTTTTTTTGCTGTCAGTGTCAACTCAATACTAAATTTATATTTGTCAGTAGTTTCAAATCGATGCAAAAAAACATTAGTTGTAATCAAAATTAATAGTCATATAATATGGTCGTAAGCTATAACGACCTGACGGTCATTTTGGAAATGACTGTGACTGATCACTGTCATATAGGCAGTGGCGTAACTACATAGTATTGCGCGCCCCCGTGGGACTTAGGTTTGCGCCCAGGGCCGTAACCAGGATTTCATTTGGGGGGGGGGTCTGATTACATATATATAGAAAAAGAATGCGCCGCAGGCGAATTTTTTTTCATTCAAGGTCAAATGCCTTATAATTGAAAGTTACATTTTTTCAAGGTATGTGCAAATGCATGTTTTTCCCCTTTCATGTACAGAAATAAATTTTAAATATCAACTTTTTTCTAATCGGGTTGTTGCGCGAGGCCCCGGCGATTGCCCTGCTCGCCACCCCCTAAGGCCGCCACTGCTTCCATGACAAAAATAAAAAGGAACCACCAGCGGTGGTGGGACGCGAGCTTCCGAGCTATGCTAGCATCTTGGTTAGACCACTTTTTTGTATTTTATTTTACATTTCGGAGGGAGTTTGAACCCCCAAATCTCCCCCCCCCCCTTGGATACGGCCTTGTTTGCGCCTATCATACTTAGGTACTTTTAATATAAATAAATATGCAATGTCTATTCATTATTTACTTTTCTATTTCTATATAACAGTAAAATCGTAAATGACAACACATTTTGCACATCATCAGTAATGATAAGGCCGCCCATACGCTGTGAATATGTACTATTTTTAAATGTGCCACCACCACTACTTCGATACTGGTTAGTACTGCTTGAATCAGTGGCGTGCATATGTATGAAGATCATGATCTTCCGCTGAAAATTTTTACAAGCCGCTTATATTTTAAGTAAGAAAGGCGCAGACACAAAAATTTTGTTACTCTATTATACGTTTACTGTGGCTGCGCCGGCGCCCTCCGGATGGACGCGCCCCCCCGAGTCGCTGGGTCAGCGGGGGCGGTAGTTACGCCACTGCATATAGGTAATCAACTTGCATCACTACTGACTATATTATTTTGTTATGGTATGACTAGCGAATGAAAGTTCACGTTTAGATTATTTAATAGATGTGGTTTCTTTTGAAAATAAATAAAAAATCTGGTGTGCCAACACAATACCCCCCGCCATTTACAGTCCGAATCACAAAAAAGATTAAGTTAAACCTTATTTTTGGATTAGCGAATTTTATTTTAATTTTGACAGTTTATTTCTTAAAATATAGGCTAATCTAATCCAAGTAACTACCTTTTTTTAAACCCTTCAACAGGATTAAATCCCAATTACAGAGTAGGTTCACATTCACACACATCCATGCCTTAGTGGGATTCGAACCCAGAGCCCCGAGGGCACTCATGACATGAGGCGTTGCTCTAACCATTGAGCCACCGGAGCTATAATAAAATGAAGATTATATTTTAAATACCGGGATAGAATAGAAATCACTAATCTAAAAATGAGGATTAGCTTCAACATTTTTGTGAATCGTTAATTTTTATTAATCTAAAAACATACTTACATATTTACTTATGCTGGAAACTGTATTGAATTCCTTTTCTATTGTTCTATTTACTTTTTTCTTTTTAAAACGTTACTAATATTATTTTGAAATGATTAGTTCTTTGATAGTGACATTTATTTGTCAGTTACATACATTTGAATAATTGCGTTTTGTTTGTTAACAGCGTGGGCTCTGGGATTTAAATTATAGATAATTTTATAAATTTATCAATAAAATACATAGAAAAAGTATTAATGTAAATCTATAGAATATTTAATAATCTTTAATGTTTATAATAACATTAATCTCGAAAAAATACCATTTAAAGGTATTTTTCGAACAAAAACTATTTTGAGCTTCTAGTAAAGTGCCATTTCCGATTATCCGATTTTCACCAAAATCTAATGGGCTCTTTCCATTATATAAAAAGTTTGAAATACAAGGTTTCAAATTTATTTATGTTAGAGTGGAGGATCCACACACACATACACACAGACATCATCGTGAATATGTAAAAATTGGATTCCTAGGGACCTTAAAACGTGGTCATTTACCAAAATCTCGTTACCTCAGGGGCATTCATTGCTGGTGTGGAGAGTGCACCACAGTGGTCAATTTAGCGCCATTTAAAATTCGAAATATTTGGCGTCGGTCGGGATTGAACCCGGTTCCCCAGATTCGCAACCAGACAACATTTCCCTATATTTGATTTAAATGGAAACTGACCCTTATGTATTTCGTTACAGAAGATTAGAATTGTACTCAATATCAGAAAGCATTTAAAATGGCCTTCGCTAAACATTGCAAGGTCCAAACTTTAGGTTTATGATTTAGTTTGACGACACAAACTTCACTAAGGAGAACGAGTCTGAAATGATATAGATATATACACCTATCTTTATTTAGTATCCACTCGGTGGATTCGGCTTTTTAAACAAATGCGAGAAGAACATGAAGACTGTCATAACTTAATTGCTGAAATATAACCAATAATGCCAAGTGAATGATAGTTTCACGGCGCACAGGTGTTTTGTTGAGTACTGTTCTACCGATATTTTAATCTTGGTTTTGAAGTATTTACATAGATGTCTGTACATATCAAAACTAATTTTCAGGTAATGTAAACTTACATTTGTGACTGACTTACTTAAACCTAAACAAAAACCATAAACCTAATTTTCATTTGTGAATGCACCTTTAAAAAAGCTAAAATTACACCACCCCATATTTACGTCGTACTATATCTACATACAAGTTGACATCCCGTTTATAGTGCCCGATACTACGACGTTGTATTATACCGCGTTAGGGTATTACAATTTTTATAAGCAATAACGATTTTCGTGCGTGCGATGCCGGTTTGGGAACGTACAGCCACGTGGGTGGGGACCGCGTTGCCATGGCGACGCCGCCGTCGCGCTGCAGGTGGAATAACAAGCGAGACTGGCGCCGCGACGCCGCATACACGTGGGTGGAAAACGGCGAATGAAGAGCGGGAACTTTTGTTTCATGTTCCATTGTATTTCAAATATGACATTGTATTTTTGTTTCATTGCGTTTATATCGAGCGACGGTATAGTTCTACAAATAAAGTAATTGTTTACGGATAGTATACTCGTATCTAAACATCTTCTTTTATTAATATTTATATACCGTTTGTTTATTTTAAAAATTCCCAAATTAGTTCTCTTCAAAACTAATACACTGCACCATTCTTTCCCTTCACTTCGTGAAAGCTTCCAACCAATTTTCTTATGGAATGCTTTTAAATAAATTCTGGGAAACTAAACAACTGCCAAAGCTGTCAAATAATAAATCACGATTCGAAAATTTTAAAGATGCCAGTTAAGCTTGCAAGTGTTTTCTTACGCAAACGTATTTACTTATTCAGCTATTGAAATAACCATGAATTACATTATCAATCTCATCTTTATACAAAAAGAAAAAAATCTGATGTGGCCAGCATATTACCTTCCCTCAGTTCTATGTATTTTGTATAAATGTCATACAGAAAATTCCTTGCAAAAGATCCTATTTCTTGTACATTAACTTAAGGCATAGTTGTATGTATTTTATACAAATTCCATACAGAAAGTTTCTAGCATATAAATAAATATATCATCACTGCTTATTATCCTTTGTTGGGTGTGCCAATCTGTTTTGTACACAGCAAAAGATCCTATATTTCCAGTAAAATTATAACACAAACATACTGTCAACTGCACTTGACACTGACACCCTTCTATCAGAATTTTCTTTATATAGCAGCTGTTATAGCAAAGCTGGCTAATATATGATATTTAATTTCTTTATAATTTTTTAACTGTATATCCATTTAATATGAATTGTAAAACGCATTCAAATCGTAGAGAATAAAATATTCTTCAATATTTATAATAATATTAAATGTGAAAAAATGATATTAACCATAGTTTTTTCAAGAAAAACTGTTAAAATCTTCAAATGAGGGTATTTCCGGTTGACCAATTGTAATCAAAATCTAATCAGCGCTTCACATGGATGTAACGAAGAGGAATACGAAAGAATTATAATTTTTGGAATTGTAGTATTAGAGTTATCGCATTAGAAAATTTTGTGACACAGACACACACACAGACACACACACAGACACACACACACACACACACACACACACACACACACACACACATACACACACATACACATACACATAAAATCGTATTCTAGGGGCCCTAAAACGTGCGTATTCATCAAAAACTCACCATCGAATTTTTTTACCAAAAACAATACCTTCCTTACTTAAAGGTGGCGGAAGGTAAAAAAATAAGTGAGTATTACTTTAATATTTTCTCCACATACTGGTGTTGAGGCTTCTCTATGTGTAGACGCATTAACATGATGTGGCATAAAACGATATAACATTTTTAAATTCATGTGATAATGTATGATTCTATTAATAGCTGAGGACCCAATTTTCAGTCTATGCTTTATTACCGCATAATTAGCTCTGTTATCTTATCGATCATTTTCTTAACAGCAGCAATATTCTTGTCGATAACAGCTGTAGTAAGACACCATTTTTTTGCTGAAAAGAATTCCTTTTTCGTCCAAATTCTGTATACCAGCGGTAAATTGTAGCTAATAAAGGCACTGTTTCTGAAAACTGAATCTAAACTTTCTTTGCATTCATACGGCTGTATCATGTAGCACATCGCTTATTTTAAACAACGTAGTTAAATATTTTGACAAATTAGGAACAAATGTAAAAAGTGACAATTACGGTTTTTTCATCACACCCACATATTTTGATTGGATAACATTCTTAGCTACATCGTTTAATATAAGCGATGATACATTATGCTAAATACTTACGACTCTTAAACACATTCTTAAATCTGTACTTTTGTGATAAAAGGACCAATGTTCTTTTTAACAGTGTCAAATTTGGATTTTTTTCCTAGAATTGTATTTACCTCAAATTCGCCAATGTTGGACATTGGCCTCTCTAGCACCAAGGTACAGAAAAATATGTTCCACATTTAATAAGTAGTTGTACCATTTTTAAAACATTGGACTTAGTTTATCGAACATCGAACGTTTTCATTATCTAATAACATTTTGTTGGCACTTGTTCCTTTGAATTTAATTTTTTCATTTTATAAAACAAGGCCTTAACAAGCTAATGTTCGGGCAGTGGTTTTCCTATCTACTCTTTTCTGGAATTTGTTTCGTTGACAGTTGTTTACGTGCTTCAAATTGCTACTGTTATTTTAAATAATTACACAGTAAACGCAATTATCTTTTATCTAAATATAAAACAAATTAAATGTAATGTTCTGTTTCCCAGTTTTTCTCTGAATTTATATGGCTGCAAGGTTATCAAATTTCAAACGATTCAAAACAAAATTTTGTTTATTTTCGTTTTATTTCTTCTTCATTTCCTTATAAAAATAATGATCCTGTTGTAATTTACTGTAATTTTTCAATTTAAATATTTAAATATTTGCTACAATTTCAAGATATAAATGGAAGAACTCAAATTATTAACTTAATAATGGATAATAACATAGGTAATAAGAAATTTAAGTCACATTCATTGGAATAAGAAGAATAAGACTATTTTATTCCTTGTTTCACAGAATAGCTATTTGTGTATTAAGAGTGCAAAATGGGACATTGTCGATTGAGAAGTTGTTTCTCGAAATCGACAATGTTTATTTGCGCTCGAAACACACACAAGATTTTTTCTACAGTCGCCACAGTGGGGTCCTCCACCATAACAAAAATTTATTTGTTTCAAGTAAATTAAGCAATGAAAATGTGGATGGCCATTAAGATCGTTCACGCCATACTTTTGTAGGTGGCAGCACAACTGTTTACACAATTTATTTTTTATTTAATTTTAATTAATCGTTAATTTCCATTCTTCTTGAGCTATTGCTTCAATCTAATCTAAGCATTTTATACTTTCGTTTTTGTAAATGAATGCCCTATTTTATTTTACATGAGTGCGGCATTTGGTTTAGTTATGTAATATACCGCTAGAGTAGTTACATGTCAGATTGACTTGTGAAAGTGGTAAATGTGTAACTACAGTACCATTAGTTCCTGACTAAACGTTTCCATTAAGAATGTAGACAAGTGACATTTCTCAACATTGTATAGTTAGAAATTTGGACAGCGAGCGTTTTTCTACTTCGTCGCGCAAGAGCGGCAAAGTGACATTTTGCGTTAACAAAAGACAGCGCAAATGGCTACTTTGTATATAGACTGCACGGTTCAGTTCTCTATTAGAGACAGCCCGAATGCGTTTGCGTACTAATAAGGTTCCCGTTAAATGAATAAGGTGATACGTTGTGTGCGATAGCGGGCGTTTAACGTCACATGTTCTATATGGGTTGAGATTATGTTTCCGTGAAAAGTGCGGCTATAACTTCTTTAGTATTGCTTTTAGCGTTAACGTTAACGTGAATACGTTAATTAAATACAGTAGAATAATTATTTGAGATCCAATCTAAATGTTTATATCATACAATTGGGCTTTAGGATCCAGGAGAAATTTATTTAAACGAAGAAAGAAATTTTAAAAATTCTATTTCTACGATTTAAACATTTAGGTAGGATCTCAAATAATTATTCTACGTGTGTGACGGCTTAAAGTTCACAACAATATAATATTTACTGCGCAATGTTAGCGTTGAGTATTTATCTCTCAAATTGTGAAAGTGTATTTGTTACGATTTGTAAAAAGGTTTGTGAAGTATTCATAGATTTCGACGGGAACTCGTGGCTCAATTTGTAGAGCGCCCGACTAGCGATTGGGAGGCCCTGGGTTCGAATCCCAGCGAGGTCCATGAATTTTTCACAATTCTTTCTTCGTTCAAATAAATTTCTCCTGGATCCTAAAGCCCATGTCTATGAAATTAAATACAGTAAACATTGAAATTGGCATATTTTTAATATAAAGTGTTTTCTATATAACGTTAACGTTTCATAACAAATTTTGATATACAGAATAACATTCACGCTACCTATTTTAACGTTACCTAAAAACTCTCTGTAAACGACTGTTGTGGCAATGAGAAAATACTTATGAGAAATGAAAGCTGTAAAATATTTTGGGGACTATT
Source organism: Harpalus rubripes (assembly GCA_963082715.1). Classification (NCBI taxonomy): domain Eukaryota; kingdom Metazoa; phylum Arthropoda; class Insecta; order Coleoptera; family Carabidae; genus Harpalus; species Harpalus rubripes. Next base: position 9,102,789 of record OY720453.1, on the reverse strand, counting down.
TCACTCATAAATATATAAACCAATCCAAATTCAGGATTTTACCTAGTTACCAAGTTTCATTTCGACAAAACGCCGTCACAAAAGTTTTTTCGCACCCTTTAAGCCAATAAGATGTCGTATTTTTACAAGTAAGTGTGTTTTGATAAGCGAAAAAATTTTGACATTTAGAAACATATTGTTTACATACCTGTCAAAGTCTGTATATTTTCAGTTATCAGTTTTTATTAAAAACGAGTCGATTTGGGCAGGAGTATATTTAAAACGTTGAAAAAGCAAACTGAAACATAATACCTCGAAACACAATAAATATTTACAAGATTTTTGTCAAGAAAAAAAATATGTAAATGATTACCTGATTTTTGTTTTGGAAATAGTATTCCGAATACCATTCGTGGTTAAATTTTATCCTGGAAAAATTTTCCGATTGCTTTACTCGAGCCTGTTGCCAATTTATTTCGTGACATTGATCAAAAATTACTCGTTTGACAACTCGTAATTTTTTTGTCAATGCCACTCAATAAATTGCTAGGCAACCGGCTCTCGTAACAATCTGAAAATTTTTCCGGCAAAAATTTACCACTTATGATATTATATATGATAAAACGAACAAACCATTTTTTCAATTATTTAAATTTGCTTTATCCCTAGTAACCCCTTTGATACTTGCAATATCTGGGGAAAGTGCGAATACCACTTTCTGACCTACATATATTATTGTAAATCCCCGATGTATATTTCTATTTATAAAGAAAATATCCTCGTGTAAATCCCGAGGTACGCTAGGCTGAAGAAATCTCTCGTATCCCTTCTGAGCGTCGGCAAGACGTTGACGCCTTCTACATCCCCTTAAACCTCAACACAACATTTTTTCTTGGTTAGCAGGGCGCGTCTTTTTGCGCATCTCAAATGTTCATCAGACAAACAAAGTGGGTTTTTGCGCTCGACAACGAGCGATGTTTTATACATGATGACGCGAGCTACGAACAGCCGCCCGCCCCCTAATTGCTTTTAGATTTATTCAGCGAGAGGCGTTTTATTAAGAGACGTTCTCTGACAAATTACAATTCGATATTTTATAAACTCTACTAATCAGCGAAACACGGATTATTCAACGAAAACGAGGATTCTCATTGCTTGGGAAAAATCTGATATACGAGGTGTGGATATAAAATAACGAGATTTATTTTTTCGTCTTCCCTGTAAATTTGGAAACAGTGAACGGTGTGTCATATTAATTTGATATTTTGTCTCCAACCGCGGTTAAAATTTTAAAATAATTAGGCAAACTGTTCGGCAGTAGATTTTGATTGAAGTTGACTGCTTTCTTACATACTCTGCCGGAATTAGGTTGAGCGAAACTTGAAAAATCCGCTATAGAAACGTACGATTTGTTGAAGAAAGTTTATGTTGATGAATGTCTATCTAGTATTTAAGTTTTCGAGCAGTTTAGAAGGTTTGAAAAGGGAAGAGAAGAGATCGGAAATGATTAGCGTCTTGACCGAGTTTAATATTTAATCAATTAACACTACGATATTACAAATTATTTATTTCACTACGCGTTCCAATCTTAGACTGCCGGTATGTCAGGACCGATCCTAGCGGGTGTTCCTGTTCATTTTGTTCCCAGAACTAAGGCAGCCAAGTATAGGGGCGGCAAAGCCATCCTAACTTTTTTTAGAAAAAAAATATTTAAGAATTTTAAAAATATCAACAATTTATGAAATAAACATATTAATAAAGCATTATTCTTTTAAATACTTGGTTTGGCTGACTAGTAAAAATATCTATCCTAGTAGGTATATAGTTTATTTTATTAAAATACTGAGTATACTTATGATGTCAATCAGTGGCGTATCTAGAAACCTTCCGCCCCTATGAGAACATTTTCTGGGTCACCTTGATTTACAATGCCACAAAACAAAATTTAAAAACAATATATATATATATATATATATATATATATATATATATATATATATATATATATATATATATATATATATATATTAATTCTTACATTATACCGTGACAGTAATATAATAATAATTAAACTTTTTCATTGTTGTATTCATATTTTCTTTGTTTTAATCAAGTTTTTCTTTGTTGTAATCAAAAACCTTTAGAAAAAACTCTAAGGAGTATAATCAGAGGAACATATTTTCATTAAATTACCAAATTCTTGATACAGATACACATAGGTACAGGGTGTTAATCAAAAAGCGGGCCATAGGCGTTTAACATTGGAAATCAGTTTTCCTGTGCGTAAAAATTCCCAATTAATTTTGGACAAAAATGTTTCAAATAAAACTTGTAGATAATTAAATTCTACGCCTAATTCACTAAACTTGTATTAGGTAAATGATTTTATTTCCAATTCATTGTGTGCTATTGTTTAGAACTATGCTCTGTTCCATTTAAGCCATTCAGCAGATGGTGCTCGCATCAGCGCCAGTTTTAAGTAAACTTGTCTCTGTTTCCAATATCAGCCAATCAGAGAGGTCAAAACTATTCCCTATTCTCTGCAATATGAATGGCTTAAATACCTGAAAAAATAAATGGTGGGGAGGCGGCATTTTTATGTAAGAACAAAGGCGGCTGATAGGTTAGGATCGACCCTGCGGTCTGTTACAGACTCTTGTAGACTGTTAAGCGATATTTATATCACTATATACTTATATCACGTTCAACTGTGCGCCTACCGACCTCCACAGCGTCTATATACTCAACTGACTCAACAGCGTCTGTATATTCAACTGCTTGGATAGAAGTCACCTCTTTCACGTCACTATCTGTCTATTTATGTAACTCTCTATTTAACTTCCACAGCCTCAGTATCACCGACTGTCCGTATGCCACAATTTTTCAACACCACTGCCGAGTATTCACTTCCACTTGGCGTTACTGTTCCCGCATACCTAGCTTCCCAATACTCTTCAACACTATCGAATATTCTCTATAACAGCTATCCCGGTATACCAGTATCTTCCCGACTCGCCGTTACTGTCCTTGTACACTTTAGCTTCCCAATACTTGTAAACACTACCGAGTATTCACATCCACAGCTCTCCCAATATACCAGTAACTTCCCGAGTACCTATTCGACATCAACTGCATACGCTCACTACGATACTGCTGTGCTTCTCAAACTCACTAAAACTTTACTCTCTAACACTCCATGTAACTAACTAACTCCCGAGCATAGCTGCGTCCCTTTTATACAGCTGCCATTATCTTCTAGGAAAAGCTCTAGAATGTTCGACCGCATAATAACAATGAACATAATAGGTTCAGGCGACCGCAAGTAATTAAACACGTCGCGACCAGTTTGTTTACATCGCCCGGCTGCTAGCGCGATTACGTCACCGCTATAAATAGACACTGGCTTACAGCGGCGGCGACGGCAGGCGTTCCACGTTACAATATGTTAATCGAATTTATATTTCAATTGAAAATTAGTGTGCGAGCAGTTAAAGGTTAAAATATAAATCCTATTTGTTCTTTCCACTTTATATTAGCTGTATTCTTTGTGATCAAAATCTCAGTTCGCCTCAGCTCACTACAAATCTGAGCCACTAAGTGCAGAAGTAGAAGTAATGTCAATTTATAACGGGTGTAAATGAAATAAGTGCATTAAATTTAACCAGTAATATAACTCGTCGAGAGCAACAATATTTCTTAATAACTTTTTCTCGAAATCGCATATTTTTTAGCATTTTTACCACCCCGTAAATTGACGAGTCGTTCCAAATTTTTGAAAAATTTTGTTTTAGTGATTGACAGTCTTGTCAGTTGTTGCAATTAAATTTTAACATTCGTAATAAACTTGTTTATAAGGTAAAATTCTGGCAAAATGCTTATGTTTATGATTAGCGGATACACAGACATTGTAATTACTTATGGTGAAGTTCTCAGGTCAACGAAGTTACACGAAAATCATCCTCTTCGTAATATTTGTAAATTTATGTTGTACCACATACAATATCTTCTATATTATCACAGTTTGATGTGTCACGTATGACAATTTTGAATATTTTAAAAGAGCAACAGTTACTCCCATACCATGTGCAAAAATTTAATTGTTTCCAGCATTTCAATTTTGCGAATGAGTTGTATTGTTCACTGATAGGGCTGGATATATTAGAGAAAGTGTCTTTAATAATGCACAATACGCTAATCTGGTTTCAACAAAAAATATCATTAATTATTTGGGCGGGAATAAATTGACGAGTCATTGGTCCTCATATAATCCCACCTCGTTTAAATGGACAAAAGTATGTACTTACATTTTTTGAATAACGTATTTAAACTATTATGATTTGCCGGGTTGACACACGAAAATTCATTTCATAACCTCCATAACTAGTATGGTATGCTCTTCGCACGCTCTTACTCTATTCACCGAAGTTCAGAAACCTGTGTTAATACACAATTTTATAATTTTGTTATCCAAATTTTAAATTTCTTTATTTTAAAAATTGTACTATTACGAATTTATTAATAATAAATATGTTTTCCGTTGATCGTTTATTAATTACTGTGTTTACAAGTATGCAACCACCACCCGACAATTTTATGCTGTGTACATCGAACTCAGACAGCTGAGGGCAGCAGAGATCTTGCCAGTGGCGGGTAACGAAATTTTAAACAAATCTTTAAAGAATTTTAACTCAAAAACTAGAAGATTTAGAAGAAAAAAATTATTAAGAAAAAGTGTTGCCCTCGACGAGTTACATTACTGGTTAAATTTAATGCACTTATTTCATTTACACCCTGTATGTTATAAAAGTTTTATAATAGTTGAGGCTCTGTGGTTCAAAACAAAAATATCATATAGGTACAGTAATGAATTTAGGAATAAGAACCACTCTTTCTTTATGTGAAAAGTCATTGAGCTTAGCAAAAATATTCCAAAAAGAATACGGTTATTATTGTAATATGTTTCTATTCTGTTAATTCCTAACTTTTGTATTATACAGCATGTAATATTATTGATTTGTCGTATACTGCATAATAAAAAAGATTAACAATGTGAGTAATTTGTGTTTAAGTAAAAAAAAAAAAATACCTACTGTTGATAACACGAATAAAGCTTGACACATATTGCACGTAATATAATGATTACAGTGCATTTTATCCATAATCCGCTTGACGATCAATATAGCTGAAAGCCTTAATTTACTTTTGTTGAATAAACTCCAAGTTTCCCTCCAAGCATGCAAAAAGCTCATGCTGTATCGCGCTATCCCCAAATTTTCTGAATCCTAGCAGAAGTAACCGTATGCTCACATAAACCAAGTTTGCCGGTGACAGCTTTTGAGACCTACAAGCACGAGAACTTATCAGATTCTCAAGGACTTTGGGCTGTTCTATGCCCGCGAAATAAGTACGATTTTATGGCTTGCGCATTCGTGGAAGTTTGCACAACATAGGAGAACTTAACTTGGAGTCAGGAAGTTACCGCGAAAAACGGTCTGCGCTGTGTTAGTTATTGAAATGTTTTCACGGCGAAATGGTCCCGTCTGCTCTCTCATGTCTGGAGGGGAATCAACCGAGTGCTGAACAATAGGATTGTTTTAAGGACTCTAGAAAACGAAACTTGTAAGGGCAGAAACACGATAGGTTCCTTTCCATCATAGATTGTATTGTATACTTGGGGAATGATTGTCTCTCTAGACTTAAAGGTGACAATATGATTTATGACTGACGCTAAAATTAATGAGATTAAGGTGTATATGGTTCTTATTTCTTAGAATTTTATTTTAAATACATGAGGTTTGTTCCTATACGACTTTTTGGGTGCGTTCATGTACGCATTCATGAACCCTTTTGTGCGCATGTATTGTTCTTGTACTCATACATGTGTAAAGGCCCATTCAGAATAAAAAAAATTAGCGGTAGTGTAAGAATTCGTGGCATCGATAGCGTAAGAAATTTATAGTAAAAATTATTTCCGTTCACAATGAAAAATTATTTAAATTATAGTTTCTAGGAATTTTTTATTATAAATTACTAGGCAAGGTTGACAGTTATAGCTGTCATTTTATTTTTGCACAAAAAGCAACTGACATAGATGATGACTTATTAATTACACTTATCCACAAGCACTCCATTGTGTGAGATAAGCGAAGAGATTAAGGGAGTTTAAAATTATTTCAAAAAAAGAAAATGCGTGGGCACAAATTGCCTTTGAAATAAGCAAAAATTGTAAGTTACGTGTTTACTTTTAATTGTGCAAAGTTTATTAATAAGTATGTTTGTTTATATAGCGCAACGTCTGAGGCACACCACAAAATGATCCTTTTTCTATTGCTCATTTTATCTGCTGAAATCAGAAATCAGATGTCAATAAATGTCAAAACTGTCAAAAAAATTAAGCGGTAGCGGTAGTGGCAACGTAGAAGTTTGGAGTTTGCAAACTCCTACCGCTGCCATTGCCACAGCGCTACTACTAATTTTCTTAATTTTTGGATGTGAACGAATACATTTGCTATAACGCATTCAATCTTTTACCCAGGCCACTACCACTGCCACTAATTCTACCGCTACGTTAATTTTTTTGTTGTGAATGATACTTAAGAAACTTCGTATGGTTGGAACAGACAACGGACTTGTCATCATCATAATTAATTACTGTTTCCTCTGCAGAAAAAAATATCAGTCAATAAATTATCGAAAAACAAATATTAATTATTTATATTATATACCTTCTGCAGTTATATTTTATTCCGTAAAGTTACTTTCCTGTACTTCAGAGACAGTTGCGCATGCGTAGTAGAGAAGTCAACGATAAATAGAGGAAATGAAATCGATTCCATTTCATCTAACAACAGGAACTATGACTTCCTTCTTTATATTTTTAAATATATTTTATTAACGGTATTTTATTGGTTTAGATTAACTAATTTCACATTGTGGTAGCTACCGGGGCATGAGAGAGTTTTAGGCTGATGAGCTCGCTAAAAGGGAGCAAAATTAACGTTTTACGGACCTAATCCATTTTCTCGACATTTCGTTAGACAATTTTATGGAATTTCCTTATAGGTATAACCTAGACCTCTGATTGGCCAGGACTGAGCCAGGTTTTAGTTTAAAAAAGAAATATGTACAAGTTTCTTTCTTAAAACAACTTTAGAATATATTACTGATAATTTTTTAATAAAATAGCGTACGCTACATGGGTAGTTATTGTTAGTACCCTAAACAAATTTCGCAGAATATTGTTAATAATAGAAATTGTGCAATTTAAAAATGTAGAACGTGTTCTAGGGTAGTACGTATATGAACAAAAATGCGATAGCTTTTTTATTACCTTACATATATTTTTTTACTTACGCCATAAAGAAATTATGTTTAGCTAGGGTAAATTTTTTATTACTAAACATAATTATGTAACTAACTTATGAACATGACTATTCACTCTACATATTAAAATTTTCCACGAAGTTTCCTACATACTTTAAAATATTATTTAACTTACAAACAACGCTACCACAAATTATTTCTTTCGTATTTTAACAAACGAGTATACGTAGTATGTAGGTAATGGTACCATACATATGTATGTAAGTAGCGGAAAATATAATGATAAGATTGACTATGAGACACTAATGGTCGTTTTCTGTACAAAACTACAAATTTTACACATCTTTAAATCTGTTAAAAAACTGACAAAAACACATCATTTTTGTTGATTAACATAACATTATAAATAACAGTAGCAGCTTTCGTTGCGATTTTGTTCATTTACAGATCTGTAAGCCTTACAGTTTTGTCCAGAATACATTATTTGGTTTTAATGATTACTCGAAATCTTAACAAACATTTAATAGTTCCTACGTGGGTAGATTTGCAATTTTCAGTGGAACAATGAATTTTATAAACCACGTTTGATTTGATTTTCTTGTCTACTGAGTCCTTAAGTTTGCTGTAAAGCATGCCTACTGTCGAAATGTTTACATGCAATATCAACGTGCAGGAGAATATTTCACTATTTTTTGATTTATTATTATTTATAAAAAAATCTTATGTGGCCAGCACATTACCTTCCGTCAGTTCTATGTTTTTATATAAATTCCGTACAGATAGTTCCTTGCAAAAGATTCTATATTTTTGCAGCACATTACCTTCCGTCAGTTCTATGTATTTTGTACAAATTCCATACAGAAAGTTTCTTAGAATTGATTCTATATTTGCAGTAAAATTATAACACAAACATATTCTGTCAATCGCACTTGACATTGACATCTGTCTATCAGATTTTTTTTATTTATATTAGCTGTTTCCAGTGTTATTGCATAGCTGGCAGCTTTATGAAATTTAATTTCTTTATAATTTTTTAACACAATATCCATTGAATATGAAGTATAAAATGTAATCAAATCGTATAGAGAATAAAATATTCCTTAATATTTATAAAAACATTAAATGTGAAAAAATAATATTTAATAGCGTTGTTTGAAGAAAAACTGTAAAAATCTTCAAATGAGGGTACTTTCGGTCGACCAATTATAAGCAAAATCTAACTAGCTCTTCATATAGATGTAACGAAAAAGAATAGGAAAGAATTATAATTTTTAGAATTGTAGTGCTGGAGTTATCGACGGAGAAAAAAATCGTCACACACACACACACACTCACATACATATACACAGACATCATCGCTAAAATAGTAAAACAGTATTCTAGGGACTTTAAAACGTGCTTATTCATTAAAAACTCACCATCGAATTTTTTGACCAAAATAATACCTTCCTTACCTAAAGGTATGACAAAAGGTAAAAATTCTGATAGACAGATGTCAGTGACAAATATAGAATCAGTTCTAAGAAACTTTTTGTATGGAATTTGTACAAAATATGTAGAACTGAGGGAAGGTAATGTGCTGGCCATATCAAATTTTTTAAATTATATTAGCTGTTTCCATTGTTATTGCACAGCTGGCTGCTTCATGAAATTTAATTTCTTTAATGTAGTCAACTCGTATAGAGAATAAAATATTACTTAAAGTTTATAATAATATTAAATGTGAAAAAATAATATTTAACAGCGTTTTTTCAAGACAAACTGTTAAAATCTTCAAATGAGGGTACTTCCGGTCGACCAATTATAACCAAAATCTAATCAGATCTTCATATAGATGTAACGAAGAGGAATACGAAAGAATTATAATTTTAAGAACTGTAGTGTTGGAGTAAAAAAAGATTGGGAAACACTGTTCTACTGAGTTGAAGTCGGAATTCTGAGAAAGTCATTACAAAATACTAACATTATTTCCTTACAATTCTGGATGCATTACTTCAGAAGTGATTACTGTCAACTTATATGCCGAGGCTACTGTATTAATAACGTCTTTGAATCTATTGTAAAATGTCGTTCTTATAATGTAAAAACCGCGTGACAAATGTGATTGTTGGTGCTTTGTAATACAAGTTTTATATATGTATAATTTCTAGGATAAATATGGACTACATTTATCAATAATTTATATATTCGCATAATGTTTTATAAGGCCTTGAGGTGAGCAACGATTACACGTATGCATTTGTGTGGAATAACAATGTGCATTATTAAAAATAATGACATTGCCGACACGCACACTAAAATACATAGCACAAATAGCTAATGGCTGCCGCAAAGCCGCATATACATGCAATGTTCAATATACATGAAACAGTACTCGTAAACATTAACTTACATCGATTCGAGGGCTTTCTAAAGTTTTCAATCGAATTATACAATTATGTGTAGTGTACAGAATACAATTGTTATTATTGAAATTAACTTTGATCTTTATGGTGAAGCAAATACAGTACGTTTGATGTAAAATTCAACAAAGAATATGTGTACAATCAACATTTTTGATTACAAAAGAATAAAAATATATTAATAGACAGGCTATGTATGTGTATAATTGTACAAATGCATAAAGAATAACATGTGTCACATAGGTTTTGGGAAAATAATTGAATAGACGAGACTGTGGTTTCAGGAAATTATATTGAATATGCTTATTACTGAAACAATTAACATAAGCTTATCCAGTCATATTTAATATAGAGCTAGTGGTCCGTTTTCTTCTATACGACGAAGATTAATCCTGACTTGCCCCATGATACTGATCGGTAAGTGATTTACATCACTTCCCGATCAGTAATTTGCTAATAAAATCTATTATAAAAATAAAATGTAGCGCAGCCACAGCTGCAGCTACTATAATAAAAAAATCTGATGCGGCTAGCACATTACCTTCTGTCAGTTCTATGTATTTTGCACAAATGTCATACAGAGAATTCCTTGCAAAAGATTCAATTTCTTGTACATTACCTTAAAGCAGTTGTATGTATTTTATACAAATTCCATACATAAAGTTTCCAGTAAAATTATAACATACATACATGTCAACTTTTTACCACTCGTGTTTTCGAACAGTCAGTAAATGCGGTATCTACCGGTAGAATTTTCGTAAATGCCTATGTATTTTCTATAAAATCCATACAGTAAGTTCCTTGCAAAAGATTCTAAATTTCTTGTATGTATATTTCCTTTCGACAGTTGTATGTATTTTATACAAATTCCATACACAAAGTTTCGAGCAAAAATATCCTATATTTCGAGCAAAATTATATCACAAATATACTTCGAATATGTCAATTGCACTTGACACTGACACCTTTCAATCAGAATTTTCTTAATATAGCAGCTGTTTCCAGGGTTATGGCATAGCTGGATAATTTATGATTTTTAATTTCTTTATCATTTTTTTACTCATTACTCATTTAATACGAAGTATAAAATGCAGTCAAATCGTATAGAGAATAAAATATTCTTTAATATTTATAATAACAATGTGAAAAATTATAGTATATTCCGTAACTAAACCGCGGTGACCAAGGTTCTGGTTATGCGTTCTGTAATGTAACCACAACATAATTTCAGGATCGCGGTTCAATTTCGGAATGTGGTTCCTGAAAGTTATGGTTACTTTTTCGTGACCACGACGACCACAACTTTTTTGTGGTTGGTGTGGTCATATTCTTATTTCTTATAATATAATAAATAACATTGTATAAACATATATTTAATATATACTATACAGGGTATCTCACAATAGACGAAGCTGACACTTGCCGACGACAATAGGTTGCCAACAAATAGAAGAAAATAATTTGCGGCTGCTTGCATAACGGAGTTACAAGACTTTTTAATCCACCAATCCCGGAAGGATATCTTGAGGTGTGATGATATTATTACAAAATAAAACTGGTTGCTAGGTTTTAAAAATACTACTAGTGAGTTACAAAATTTGTTTAACTTACTGTAATTTTGCACTTTAGAGTTGACTTTTCACTGTCAACAAATTTAGGTTAGGGAAGGTGTCATCCGAATCATCATTTATATCGTACAGTGCAACGTGTTGTAGCAGCTGTGTAAAATGTGTTAAACGAAATTATTATTGTCATTTGATCTGGCATAACTTGACCGGTGTCATGCGTCCTTGCGATGGCTCTCAATATCACTTTATGATCCACAAGATTTCTATCCGGAAAACGTTCCGAATAGACTCGTGCTGCCTCTCTGGCGTTACGTCCACATTCTCCGAAAATTATAATCATTTCTAAGTAATCAGCGGCTGAATACATGGTAAAAATTTGCCTTTTTTATTCACCTTGTCAAATTTAATTTGACACTGACATTTTTCGAAAACTACAGTCGCCCACAAATTTTAATGCGGATTTGATTTGTATAAAACCCTAGTAACGTAAAATTACGGCAAACACACGTTAAAGGTGTAGGTCTCTGATTGGTCAATTTTAAGACGTCTTTTTTCGAATATCTTTGGAGCTACATTTTTTTTTTCGAAATTACACATCCGAGTGCAGTCTCGTGTTTCTTCATTCGTTCTGGGGCGCGAGTTGTGAGACATCCTGAATAATGATATGTATAATATTTACGTTAGTATAAGGATAGATAAAAGCTATGTTGTCACTTATTTCTAATGGTACGGTGGTTCCCTGCTTGACCGACACATATTAACCAAGATGTTCCGAATCACAACCGTTGTTCAGTGACCATAACCTGACCACTTGAACCATAACAACGGTCGTGGTTAAGTACGGAATATACTATTAACATCACTTTTTCAAGAAAAACTGTTAAAATCTTCAAATGAGGGTATAACCGGTTGATCAGTATAACCAAAATCTAATCAGCTCTTCTTTTAGATATAACGAAGAAGAATGTGAAAGAATTATAATTTTTAGCTAGTATCTAAGCTACTTAAGTAGCTAGCTACTGCCCATCTGTGCTTGGAAACCCTATCAGTAAAAATAAAAAAAACTATCGTGCAAAAATTCATTAAATACACTTTTCTGGTTTATTTATAGACAGGGCACTCAGTATATCCATGAGAAGATATCATCTTCATTTTTTTAATAAATCCATCAGAAACAATAATATCTTCGCTGTGATATCGTCCTGTCAGTTATCCTTTGGTGGCATTGGTATGATTGTGAATAATGTCTGATATAAAAACATTTTAAATCTCATAAATAAAGTTCGGAATCCACATATCAAAATCAGAGTCGAGTTAGTAAAATATTTTTCACTGTCACATAATATTTGACTGTGGGAAAAATGTCTGTCTGTCAGTGGAGGTTAGACTAATACGGCGCCCGGATTGAATAAACATATCATCCGGACCGCCCCCGGCTTCCAGAGCAATGGCAATCTGAAATAGATCCCTTCAGGAGCCGTATTTCAAATGTCAAATTAATACGCATTATCCGGGTTGGCCGTGATTCGCGATTATGTGCATTGCAGCCGTCACAAATATTAAATATTTACCTATCTGCAATTTTAAGCCACTACTGTCAAACAATGAAATTTTCAAACGCTATTATGTTCGCTTTAAAACAAAGAAAAAATCGTCCGCAGAAACAGGCAGAGAAATGGCCTAGCTAGAGATGAGTCAATACCCGAAATTTAAAGATACAGGAAAATACCCAGAAATTTTCCTGGAATTTTTTTGATAATTTTCCCGAGGAATTTCTAGTAAAATATTCGGAAAATTTCCCAAAAAATTTCAAATATGAATACAAAATTGTAACTGTAGGTTTATTTAGTTTTATTTTTCAATGAAATTATGGTAAAAAATACAAAATTATACTCGTATCAATATATTTATGCAGTATCGGTCATAGATACGAGTAGAGCGACTCGTAAGAACTAATAAAAAATACTCCCCATATTTTAAATATATTTTCATACTTCTTACATAAAGTAAAAATGCAATATTCATAAAACCTTAAATGAGTAATTCAAAAGCATCGTACTAAATTTCACAAGTACTTATATTTACTTAAAAAAATTAACCGGAATAACAATTTATTTTTAAGGAAACTAAATTACCCCCAATAGATGAACAATTTGCATATCTAATAATTATTTATAACAACTTGCACCAAACATCAAGGCCAAAATCTTTTGAAATTCACGGGAAATTTGCAAAAATTATATTCACGGGATATTTCCAAAAAAAATTCCGGAAAAAAAGTAACTAAATTTCTTCCTGAAAATCGCGGATGAAGAAATTTCCGGGAATATTCCCGGGGAAAAAGCAAATTCCCGGCAGGAGTTATTTGGCGGCATATCACTATAGGACTAGCTAAATAGTATTCTTTAAATTTTTTTTTGTTTATAGCAGCTGGTGTTGCTTTGGCCAGATTTTCTCTCATGCATTCTACTAAGGAGATAAGAAATCTAATTTTACAACTCTAATAGGGAACTATTATCTTCAGTGCGACTCGGTTTTCAATACCTTGTCTCATTTATCTGGATGATGTTAAATCTACTTCCCGGATCGTCAAATATATATAAACTATTATTCACGAAAGATGACTATTCAAGGTCATTTGTGAGCCGCCACATAGGTCAAATAATCTTTTTCTTTCTAATACAAAACGTTGTTAAACTACTGGGATAAAGTGATTTGTATTCTTTCTTTGAACAAATGACATTGAATAGTCATCTTTCTTGAATAATAGTTTTTATATATACCGTGTGTCTGTCTTAAAGGTGTACATAGGAGATTAACATGGGAAATCAGTTTTTTGCAGTTTCCTGCTCGCCGAATTATTTTAAGCAAAAACGCGTCAAATAAAAGTTTTAGGGCATAAAATTCTGCATCTAAATCAGTAAACAGAATTATCTTTACATGATTTGTATCGACAGAAATTAAATATGAAAATTTCGAAAATTACGTTGAAAATATCGACAGCCATGGAATTGAACAAAAAATAAATAAATACTTGACGTTTTATCTGTCACAACGTATGTTAACTTATTTGACGTTTCTGACAATTTGATGAAACGTCAAGCATTTATTTATTTTTTGTTCAATTCCATGGCTGTCGATATTTTCTACGTAATTTTCGTCATTTTCATAATTAATTTCTGTCGTTACAAAGCATGTAAAGGTAATTCTGTTTATTGATTTAGATGCAGAATTTTATGCCCTAAAACTTTTATTTGACGCGTTTTTGCTTAAAATAATTACGCGAGCAAGAAATTGCAAAAAACTGATTTCCCATGCTAATCTCCTATGTACACCTTTAAGACAGACACACGGTATGTATACAGGGTGTAAATGAAATAAGTACCTTAAATTTACCCCGTAATGTAACTCGTCGAGAGCAACAATATTTCTTAATAATTTTTTTTCTAAATCTTTGAGTTTTTGATTTAAAATTCTTTAAAGATTTGTTAGATATTTAGTTACCCGCCTATATAGTCAGATCACTGCTGCGCTCTGTTGTCTGAATTTAAGTTTGATTTACACGGCACAAAAATTGTCGGCTGGTGTTTGCTTTCTTGCAGTCACAGTAATTAATAATCGATCAACGGAAAACATATTTATTATTAATAAATTCGTAATAGTACAGTTTTTAAAATAAATAAATTTAAGGATAACAGAATTATAGAATTGTGTATTAAAACAGACTTGTAAACATCTGTGAATAGATAAGATATGGTCGAGTTACTTTGCGCGGTGACGTTCTAACTTTGTCTTGAGCACTTTGAATGAGACTGCTGATTCGATTTGGGGACAAAAGTTCGGGTCGCCGCCATTTTGGTAAATTAATAGATACTACACTATCTTTACATTCCCGTATAGGTCGGTAATAGTAAATAGTCGTCTGTCCAATATTTTTTATAACATCTTTCGAAACTTTCTGGCGATATTAACATGGTATCTTATAAAACAACTATAATGTATTTATTTCGTCCAGTGACAACTAGATTTAACAATAAAATTGGGAGCGTAATTTCTTTTGCAAAACTTCTGTTGCATACGTTATTTACCTACCTTCAATTTTATGCCACTACTGTCAAACAATGAAATTTCCAAATGCTATTATGGTCGCTTTAATTTTTAATTCAATTTAGCAAATTATATTTCGCATATTTCATTTTCATATTATAGTTAATACACGGATAATAGTATTAATGAAGGGGCTGATGATGTTTGTGTTTTAAAATGTAATTTGGGCCGCTGTATTTTTAACACCGATCGATGTGATGTGAATTTACTGCTGGCGTATTACAATTTATTGAATATACGTCGAAATATGGTGGTGCATTTATTATTTATACGTAAATGATAGACGCTCGAGTTCCAAGCCCTAGTTTGATGTTTGCGTGCGCCAACCTAATCAATATTTCAGCTTTCCGACAAATATCTTATGTTTTTAATTGACTCAATGTTTCGTATTGATCCATTTATATTTATTCCAACTAATATTTATTGGAAGCTATAAAATGGAAGTTTGAAATACAAAGTTTTGGAAGCAATAAATAAGTTATGATGACATTAAACTCCTGTATATCGTTTAATATCTCAAAAACTGAAAAACTTTAGAATGTACATACTCGCAATGTATCTGGTATATCTGCAATAAAGTAATATTCGTGCTATTTTATATACCGGATGAATATTTGGAAATGTATAATAGGGTAGACCTTAAAAGGGGTCAAGTCGAATTTTATCCGGGCCGCCCCCTAAATTTGTACCAAATAAATACAGTGGGTAAAAAAGTATTTGCACACAACGTATTCGTTTTGTAACTTTGTAACTCAATGCATAAAAGTACGAAAAAGGGTACGTTTTTTTATTGTCAACAGAAAATTGCGATGTATTGCAGTTCTGCTTTATATGACGTCACATCTGCTGTTACCTGCTTGCAGTTTTGCGAGGAATAAACAAACAGTACCCAGCAGCGACAATAAGGTTATGATATCTGTCAAACGCCAATTTATTAAACATTATTAAAAGTTATTCAAAATGTTTACTATTGCTAGAAATGCTACTAAAGTAGTTATTGAAGATTAATATCTTTGGTTATGTTGATTTTCGTTTCGTGATAACTTGCAAATACAGTCTGCGCATGCGTACATCCAATGCAACCTTTTCAAATCTGGATGCATAACTGCGCGCAGTCAACCAGCAGAACTGCTTTGCAGTTAAATAAAAAAAACACTGTCCAGCTGCATAGCAGATGCATCTATGTAATAAAAAAAACGACTATCTGCAAGTTAATATTGCAGAGATACATATATGCGGAATACAAAAACGCGCCCAAATTATGCTATTTTGTTGTGGCAATAAATGAAAATAATGTAATATGATTTAAATCTCTGTAAGTAAAAATTAAATAAGCATTTAACAATAAACGATTATTTGTTAGTCAAAAAAGTATTTGCACACTCTTCATATACAGATGTATAGGTCCAGTAATATCCAGCGTTTTTTATTATTCTACAAAATCATATACAATTAGTTATCAATATAATTTGGTTCTGTCTTTCTTTTCATTGTATGTCGCCGAAACAATGCGAATTGTCACAAATTCTTAGCGAAATTTTTTTAAGTCTATACGTTCTTAAGGTACAATTACCGCAAAATAGGTGAAAACATGAACATTATTTATTCAACGGTGAAGTATGTTATAAAAAGATACGAAGAAATCGGAACTACCGAAATTAAGAAAAGATCAGGATATCCAAACAGTTTTATTGAGAGAGCGTTGTCAAATTATCAACAAAGTAAGAAAATTACCATTTATAAGCGCTAAAACACTATCGGTTAATATTGCAAGAACGTCTGGTAAAAAATTTAGTCCTCTAACAATAAGACAGGTGCTTCATAGTGCCAATTTAAAGGGTAGAACTGCAAGAAAACATCCCTTTATAAATGAGAGACATGGGCAAAAATGATTGCAGTTTGCAAGACCCACTTAAGTAAGTCTAATGAGTTTTGGCAACATATGATGAAAGTAAATACAATATTTTTGGATCTGAAGACAAAAGATTTGTATGGCGAAAGCCCAGCACGGTGTAAACAGAAAACAGATTCAACCTACTGTAAAACACGGTGGAGGAATGTCATGGTTTGGGGTTGTATGGCACAGAGGATTTGGAAACCTTGTATTTATTGATGTGAATATGAGTGCGAGGTGTCACGTAGAGATATTGTGCAAAAATTTATCGAAATTGGGAATTAGTGAGTTAAATTTTTCAGCAAGACAAGGACCCCAAGCATACTGCTAAAATAACCGAAGAATGATTGTTGTATAACGTAAAAAGAATACTGATTACTCCTCCGCCATAACGAGACCTGAATTTGTAGAAGTAACAAGAAAAAGCCAGATATGATGGACTTATATCTTTATACGATATTTTCGCATCCGATAACTCAAATACAATTCAAAAAATTATAATTCTCGTAGTCCTTTCCTTTACATCCATGTGAAGAGATGATTATATTTTGAAATAATTACGTAGGCTTCCACAGTCTGAGTCATGAGAAATATTCGTTTTCCGGGAATGGACTGTGTCATATTTTGAGTCAGAGCTCAACGTTTCGCCCGCAGTCGTATGGGGCATCTTCAGGAGCAAAGGGGATAGTACTGTCTTAAGTTATTTATTTGGCCTCTAGCGTGGTTTACACGTCGGGTAACCTTGTAAACTGAGTCTCTCCTTCTTGTTGCTTAAACTCAGCCTCTAGCGCGGTTGACACGTCGGGTAACCTTCTTTAAAACAGTACTATCCCCCTTGCTCGTAAAGATGCCCCATACGACTGTGGGCGAAACGTTGAGCTCTGACTCAAAATATGACACAGTCCATTCCCGGAAAACGAATATTTCTCGATTATATTTTGGTTATAATTGGTCAACCGGAAGTACCCTCATTTTAAGATTTTCACAGTTTTCTTGAAAAAACACTGTTAAATATCATTTTTCCATATTTAATGTTATTAGAAATATTAAAGAATATTTTATTGGCTATACGATTTGATTACATTTTATATTTCATATTCATTGGATATAGAGTTAAAAAATTATAAAGAAATTAAATTTCATAAAGCAGCTAGCTATGTGCTATAACTATGGAAACCGCTACTATATTAAGACAATACTAATTGACAGATGTCAGTGTCAAGTGCAATTGACATGTTTGTGTTATAATTTAACTGGAAATATAGAATCTTTTAGGTACATGAAATTTTCTTTATGGAATTTGTACAAAATACATAGACCTGACAGAAGGTAATATACTTGAAATATGGAATCTTGTGCAAGAAACTTTTTGTATGGAATTGTACAAAATATATGGAACTGACGGAAGGTAATGTGTTGGCTACATCAGATTTTTTTGGGGAAGACAGCGTATCGTTCGGCAGGATATTTGGAATACCGTGATATATTTTTCATGTAGCCCCCGGTCTAATTATGCGGGAAATTATTACACATCAGGACGAGAAACTACCTAGATTAAAATTAAAGAGATTTTGATGCATATGTATAATTTATTACCTTTTTTTGATACATATGTATAATTCATTCTCTTTTCCGAAAAATATGTATATAATTTTATTTCTGCAAATAGTATGCTACATTCTCACCTATCTGTTGTCGAATCGATGGATATACAATTTCAAATAAACGTATTCGAAATAATAAATATTTATTAATAACATGAACAGTATTGAAATAAATATTCATGAGTCTATGTGAAATCAGTAATCTGCATCTGCATTTGTGTACAGCGTTAAAAGCAGCATTTGTATTTTCATATTCATTTACATTTACATTTATAAACATCTAGAATAAAATACTCCAGTTTCCATAGGAAAATATATTTAGCATTAAAAACTTGGAGGAAAATATAGGGCGATGACATAAGCACTAAGCTCGTTACTGACTTCGTACAAAACTTATAAAATACGATTATCGTTACGAGTAAGTGCTTAAAATCGGCACAGGCTTCCAAACTTCAAATTCTAGGCGACATACTTTTCTTAACTCCACTCTGACTAATCCAATACGGACTCTTTGTCAGATTTACTCCTCAATAAATTATAGCTATAAAATTATCGTTACAAATGAGTCGGTTTCACATTTTTAAAAATCTGATGTGGCCAGCACATAACCTCTCGCTAGATATTTTACCTGGTTGTACGCATTAAACGAAAAATATTTTTAAATACAAATACATATATTCATGTCTCACTACAAAATAATTCTCACATATATGGGATATTTTAATATAAATTATGTAAAATACATACATTTTCTTTATATTCAATATCCTGAAATTTTCTTTTTCTACTTTCCTTTTCTTTTTTTTATATTCGTCATTTTTTCGCAAATTCCTTTTATATTCTTTTTTACGTATTGTTTTGCGTTGTTGACTTTTTTATTTTCATAATCTTCATAATGATGTACAAATATTTTTGACAGTGGCATACAAATATTTTTGACAGTGACATTTATGTGTCAATTACAAACATTTGAATTTCTTGCCTTTAAGTAGTTTGATCTGAGATTTTTTACATCAAATTATTTTATATGCATTTCTTTATCTCTAAATCTATAGAAGTTATAATAATGAATTTATATTTATCGAATAAAAAATTTAACGTTCTTTAATATAAGTATTTACAATTTTCGATAAATAATATTTAGATGATTTGTTTCTTGTAACTACTACTTCCGGTTGTCCAATTGTTACCAAAACTTTATCAACTCTTCCCATTATAGTCAGATTGAGGAATCCGTAGTTAAAAATGTCTTTAGTCTTATAATCTTAGCGAGAGGTAAAAACAGAACATTAACTAAAAAGGTTGTATTATTCTTGTATTACCTATGAGTTCTGAAAGATTTTTTAATAATTTATTTTTACATTTACAAAATACAATTTTTCTTTCTGTAACTTTTTAAAAGTCATTTGCAACATTTTTGATTTAAAATAAAAAATAAAAATATATAAATATTTCTAATTTCAAATGGCACTAAATTGACTCCTGAGGTGCACTCTCCACGCCAGCAATGAATGCCCGAGAGGTGACGCTTGTTAAACGCCCACACGGTATAAATATGTCATCATCATTACCGATATCTGCGTACAAAGCAGATTGGCACACCCAGCAATGGGTAATACGCTGTGATGATGTATTTATTTGATTATAATCGTAATTTTTATTTTGTTTTTAAAATAGTTTTAAAAATTTGATAACCAAAGATAATAGATATTTTTTAAAATTAAATGTTTACGAAAAATTATTTTTATATTGTGAATAAAAAACTTTTAAGAGATCAGTTTGAAGCACATAGTATTTCGTGAAACTGATATAGTAAGGCCTTAAACCCAACGATCACTGAGACTCAACTCGGGAACTTACGTGCACGTATTGAGGAGGTTAAGCGTTAATAAAATTCATTTCAGCATTGCCTTGGGTCTGTGTTAACATATTTCTTTTTGTTTTAGGTAAGAATCACATTCACTATTATCCATCTTCTAAGCGCTATTGGTAAGTCAATCATCCCTAATTCAATTATCAAAAAGAAATCTTCTTTGTACCCACATCAATTCTAATCTTACAAGTGTAAAGCAACTCCTCTTAACATCGCTATTCGCTACCCTAAGTAAAACCTCCCTTCGAAGACATACACACGCATGATTGACACTGCGTCTCCCGGTAACATAGAGGGGGGGGGGGTGCAAGAGGAGGGTATCACTCCCGTTGTTGAGTGCGGTATTCGATGACGTCCCTTGACGAGACGATACGCGGGGAGTTTGGGAATTCAGAAAGGATGTGGGTGGTGAAAGGTAGTAGGGGGTTGAGGGTGGAGAAGTGAAAAGACGTAGGTTCAAATCCCGTGGAGTATTAAAAAATTGCAATTGGTTTTCATCGTCTTAAATGCTTATCATATTACTGTATTAAAATTGTATAGTTGTCGTCTTGGTTGTGATGCTAATCAAAAAATTTTACACTCTAATTCCACTTAAACAAATTGACAATGATGCTCGTGCTTTGTAATTCTGGCTTTTATAATATGGTTGTGCAATTTGTAAAGCTGATATTACATTAGTTAACTTTAGTTGATGTAAATTCGCAAATTGGGTTGAACCAACTTAAATTTCTTCAAAGTTGCAAAAATTAATTACACTTGTCATCTTATATATGTACAACCAGATTAGTACAGGTATTTGTCCCCAAGATCGATATATTTATGTAGTTCCACTGTCTGAAATAACTGAAAAAAACTATTCAGATTGATATGTGTGTAGTAAGTGCTATGCTAATGTAATCCACAGAATATCAAATATTCACAAAAAGACATAAAATAAATACAGGGTATAACAGCTAAACGAGCTACTTCAAATAATTTCTATATTATTAAAGATACAATAAAATACAAGACAATCTTACAGAAGGCCAAAGGGGACATCCGAATACATATTAAAATATTTTTTTAAACCAGTGGTTCTCAAGTTACAACACAAAGTTATATTTTTTTTAAATGGAATGGTGTATATTTTTTACGCCCATTCGATAGAGTATTTTTTCTGAATTCAACCGCATGTATTCATTTTATATTCTAACATAACAAAAATATTGAGAAAAATTCAATTGAAATTTATATAAATTTAATTTTTATAGTTATTTTTCAGTAGGCTATGTATGAAAAACAATTGAACTTAAATTAAAATGAAACAGATATATGTTAATAACTTTATAAATAATTTTCTATTTGATTTCCAACGTAAATAATTTAACTTGATAGATAGCAGTTATTGTTTTTCGTACATAGCCTACTGAAAAATAGCTATAAAAATCAAATGTATTTAAATTTCAATTGAATTTTTCTCAATATTTTTGTTATGTTAGGATATAAAATTATTACATTGTTGAATTTAGAAAAAATACTCTATCGAATGGACCTAAAAATATATACCATCCCATTTAAAAAAATATAACTTTGTCTTGTAATTTGAGAAACACTGATTCAAAAAAATATTTTATTCTGTACTCGGATGTCTCCCTTGGTCTTTTATAAGATTGTCTTATAGCATTTTATTGTATGTATCTTTAATAATATAAAAATTATTTGAGGTAGCTCGTTTAGCTGTTACAGCCTGTATATCATCACCGCATATTACCCATTGCTGGGTGTGCCAATCTGTAATGATGACGACTTATTTGTACCGTCCGGGCGTTTACCAGACGTCACCTCACGGACACTCATAGCTGGCATAGAGAGTGCACCATAGGGGTCAATTTTGTACCATTTAAAATTCGTAATATTTGGCTTCGGTCGGGCGCTCAGGCACGCGGCCACGAGATCCCGGAAATAGACCTTTTAAGTTTAACAGCTATCTCAAAACATGGCGCCAACAACTGCCAGTTGGGCTCTAAAACGAAACGTCAAAAATATTGTAGTCACTAAAATAACTGTATTCTCGGAGAAAATTTGCATCGTTTGACATTTTAGCTTCAATAAAAGCTTTTGTAACCACTGTTGAGAAGTATTTGAAGTTGGTAAATTTTACGTCTAAAATTTGAAAAACTGACTTAATTCGCCCGCGTTCCACTTTGTCATATTTAATTTTAAAAGCTACTTGGAAACCGTCTCAAGAAGTAGATAACTTCATTTAGAAATACGCAATTGCAACTCCGACTTAAGGGCAACTTGCAACTAAAGTTGACTGTTGTTTAAGTTTGATTAATACGGTTGCCGACTTCTTATCAACTGGTAGCTACTAGATAGAGGATTCCGATCGTGACGTCACAAAGTGCGCCACTTGCAGTAAAATCTTGAACTTTGTGGACAAACAGACATTTTCTGTTATCGGTTAGTGATGAAAATGAATTTTTTAAGTGCAGAGTTAGTGCCAGGGGTGAAATTTAAAAAGAAAAATATTGAAGATCATTCGGTGAATGAACTCAAAAGATGATTAGAGTGTTGTGGTCTGAAAAACCCGGAAAAGAGCGATTTTATTTTAAGGTTAGTTTAGGTTGGTTACTGCGTATTTATACTAAATCAAAATGTTTTCATAATTTAAATTGTATAAATTAAATGCGGGTCACACTAATAATATATTTCCCAACATTGATGGTGGTAAATGGGTATCTACGTCAGTTTCATGTAATACGTGTGTGGTAATTGATGTAAATATAAAGTGGATCTATTTTCAATCCCAAAATGTATCAAACCTATTTAACTAAGGACCACTATTTCCACGAAACCAGTTAGTTTGTTGTAGTTAGGGATAAACTGTGAGAGCGGCTTGGGAAATGGAATAAAATTAACTCCTTTCATATTTTTTTTATATTTATTCCTGTAATCACTCTTACAGAGGCCATAAGCGCACCTAGTATCCATATTTTTTATATAAAACACAAATTTCACAAGGCTATAGGGGATTCCGATCGTGACGTCACAAAGTACGCCATTTGCGGTGAAATCTTGAACTATGTGGACAAATAGACGTTTTCTGTTGACATGTATTCGGTTAATGATGAAAATGAATTTTTTTAGTCAGAGTTAGTGCCAGGGGCAAAATTAAAAAAGAAAAATATTGAAAATCATTCTGTGAATAACCTAAAAAAGATGGTTAGTGTCAGTGTCGTGGTCTGAAAAAAAGGCGGAAAAAGATCGATCTTGTTTTAAGATTTTAGTTTCGGTTAGTTACTGGGTATTTACTGATTTATACTAACTCAAAGTGTATCAACGTTTTCAGAAACCAATTATATAAATGCGGGACGCAGTGATAATATATTACCCTGAATTGATGGTGGTAAATGGGTATCTGCGGTAATTTCATGTAATATAAAGTGGCGCTACTTTACATCTCATAACATATCAAATCTATTTAACTACGGACACATATACCACTACATCCACGAAACCATTTAGTTTGATGTAGTTACGCATAAACCATGGGAGATGAGATCGGCTTGGAAAACGGCATAAAATTAACTCCTCTCATATATTTTTTATATTTATTCTTGTAATCACTCTTACAGAGGCCATAAGCGTACCTAATGCCCATATTTTTAATACGAAACACAAATTTCACAAGGCTATCAACTTGACAGCACGATGACAGTTACTTGTATGTCCACATAGTTCATAAAAATACCGTGACGGGGCGCTTAAAATTCGCTTAATCGGAATCCCCTATTACATTAGACAACTTCGGTTGACACAACCAATGCTGACTAATGCAATAGTACAAAGGCCATTTTAAAAGTTTGATAATTAGGTATATAATATTCTAAAGTACTTTCTCAGATTCATCAATCTTTAATACCAATAATTCTCATCTTTATTATTCGTTCAGATTATCTTTCCAATTAACGTACAACTTTTCCCAAACCCACCATCAACCTACCACAGTACTAAACCCCGGATTCAATTTCCTAGTGCACCTTGCATCCCCATGTTTTATCCAGGTGCTCGAGGCTTCTCTACCATTCCATCCTCCGGGGAAACGTCCACGTCTGTCTTATCTTCCTCCTTCCCCTTTCCAGTTCCATGCAGGATCGAACACGCGGATGCACCGTTACGACATGTTGATCCCGGCTGATGTGCGCGCACTTTGGGATAAATTGAGTATCAGTTGTCGCAGCCTTGTAAAGAGAGGCGGCTCTGGATTGAATGATGAATGCAGAATGCAACGAACAAGATGGGGCTTGTTGGTCAATGTCTTGCTTTGTTCTGAGGGATTCCAGCAGGATATGATTTATAGAGATTTGATAAAGGAAGACACAAAATAAGCAAGTAATACTGTAAGTGGATCAAAATGAGGAAGAAGTTCAAGAAAAATGTCTCTTATATTTTTCTAGTTATCCGCCTTTTCTTCTTACGGGAACAATTTTTGGAATACCTCTAAAGTACAAAAAATTCCTTATACGTTATCAACATAGCTTATTACCCATATCTGGGTATATCAATCTGCTTTTATTCGCAGATTTTAGCACACAGGCGTCACTTTTGTGTTGTTTCTTATAAATATTATAACATTTTTATTTATTTACAGAAGGTTTAAAACTTAACCTAATGTTTATTTACTTAATTTATTTGTTACAAACTAACACAGTTGCGAGCATAGAAATCAACCTAAGTGGCCGCCACGCACTTGAGCGACGCAAAGCGAAGCGAAGAGAAGTTTTTTCATTCAATGTATTCTTATGTGAATAGTCGCCTCGTTGCTCTGCTCTTCGCTGCTCCAAAGTGCGCGTACACACATAATAATATATTGAATAAAAAAACTTCTCTTCGCCGCGCTTCGCTTCGGTCGCTGAAGTGCGCGTTGGCCTTTAAGGCCGTCGCGCACTTGGGCGAGGCGAAGCGTGGCGAAGCTAAGCGCGGCGAAGAGCCGATTTTTCATTCAATATATATTATTATGTGTATATGCGCACTTTGGCGAAGCGAAGAGCAGAGCAGCGAAGCGACTTGCCGGAATACTTCGGGGAGAATATTTTTCTCTGCTCTTCTCTGCTCTTCGCGGAGGTTTCTCGTTGAAAACTGCTCGCAAGTGCGCGTTAGTTCTAAAAATGACTCTTCGCCGCTCTTCGCTTCGCCGCGCTGCGCCTCGCTCAAGTGCGCGACGGCCTGAGCCTAAATTAATTAAAATATCTTTTGTGTTCTGAAAAGAAAACTTCTAAACGAAATGCATCAAACAAATTGACTTTTACACTTACAAATTGATAGAACACTGAAAAACGAATCATGTGCAAATTAATACAAAAAATCATATATGGCCAGCACATTACCTTCCGTCAGTTGTATTAGGCATTTACGAAAATTCTACCGGTGAACTGTTACCGGTAAACAGCTGTTTATCAGGTTATAGCTATCGGAAACGATATTTTCAGAACGCAAGTGGTAAACAGGGTAATCCATAACCTATAAAAAATTTGAAACAGGTTAGAAATTTGATGTAATTAACTAACTGATCAGAGTTCTACTTTGAACACATTTCCACTTTTAACGCGCGTGCTTCGCTTTGCATCACTTTTTTTGAGATTAGATTCTTCATGAATCCGGTAGATGGATCGAGCTATAGGATTCGGGGATGTATTTAAAAATTTAATACCACAAATTCTAGTTCGTTCGTCTCAGGTGTAAGTAACCCTCGAGTCGGAATTACTGTTAGAGGAAATTAAAAATAATCCTATTTCATAGAATTGCCAAATTAAGTAGTTTAAAGATCAAATTATTTTGTTATAATCAACATAAACGAAAAATGTTTAAAATATTTTAAACGCACCCTTGTTTTGATATTCATTTACTCTAGTCGGTTATCTATTTTCAGCCAGACATAGTAATACATTTCTGTGCTTTCCTAGTCCAGTATTTAAATGGGTTCATGCAAAAATTTCATACCTGAGTATTTCGTACAATTCTATTCTTCTCTAGGATTTCAAAAGAAACCACATCTATAAAATATGTAATAAGACGAGGGTAAGAGCAATAACAGATAAATAACTTTTTATAAACTTTTCTAAAATTTAGTTTCAATAATTATATTTTAACTCTGTTTATCTATTTAAATTAAAAATGTCAAAATTCAGTTTAGAAATTCTTTTCGTATCATGATAGTCACGACATTTATTTGTTGATCATTATGTTTAGAAATTATGTATACGTGCGTGACTTTGAATGCCCTAGCTGCTAGCCTATGCACCCTGTACCCCTAAGATAATCCTGTCATGAAGATAGCGCTTTGTTTTTAAATAGTCGACTTTAGTTACACATAGAGTAAACATAAAAGAGTCTACATTAGTTCGAGTCGCGAATACGTTTTGGACATGTAGTGTCTTTTAGTTTTGGGCGCGTGCTAAACGCCCGCCCGCTGGGTTACGGAATGTAACATGTTAGGCTTAGTTGTATTAGTTAATAATGTAATCATGTTTAGTTAATTCGTAAAACCTTTATTTTAATCGTAGTGTTCATCAAAGTGTAAGTGTATGTGTTCTTCCTTCTCACGAAATCCTTATCACCAGTTAAAGTCAGTTAGAGCGTCATCGCAGGAGTAAGCAGTTGTAAACATTAAGAAGCATCTGTAATTAGTATTAGTAGCATCATCATCCTCATCTCAGCTTTTAGGAGGCCTCCCCTCGTGTTACAAATAGCTTATACGTCAACTTTCATTCGCTAGTCATACCATAACAATATATGTATTTAATATTTTGTTCTAAACCAGAATGTGATTCTAATTTATTAACCGTATCTGTATCTAGTGGAGTATCTAGAATCTTTTAATTATCAGGGCTCGTATTTATCCTGGCGATAAATCCTAGAGCAGGAGGTAGAGGCGGCAGATCACGTCCTGGCCATCAGGCCGATGCCGCATCGCACTCGCAGGCGGTCGATGCACGCTTACCGCGCGGCATGCTATTCTACTTTATTATTTCGCCATTTCCCCTTTGCGTCCCTCTCTTCTCCTTCGACTGCCGCCGTGTTTACGCCGACGTTTATCATCTTCGTGCGAGCTGCGACTTACTTTTTATGTCTCTAATTCAACGCTACTTTCTGCTCCATATTTCATCCGGCGAAATGGCAACAAACCATACATTTTAGAAAATACATCCGGGCTCGACTCTGATGGCGCCACATATCATTCGTGTCGATGCTGTTATTTATTGGTGAATAATGCAACTTGTGCTTTACTGCACCACGTGGAATTCATGGCTGCCAACACAACTAACTTAGCCTCTTCATAACAACGTTATATCAAGCCACATGGTGAATTACTACAGACCACACCGAATCCGACGCGTTACACCAAACGTATACTACTAAAGTTAGAGGACAAACATTAAGGTATTTCAGACGTGACGCCCATTCTTTCAAAGGTCAAAAACGAAAATTAAATGCAAAAACTTTTCTGATTGATAAGGCGATTACATACGGTGAGATCCTAATGTACCAAGGCAAATTTTGCGAAGAGGGTTAATTTGTTTTTAAATTTTTAAAGAAATTAATAAAATTAGTGATTCTGTCGAGTCGAAAAATTTCTCGATTCTCGTCTCGTCTATACTCGAAATTTCTCATTTCGACGAGACGAGACAGAATTATGAAAACTATTTCTCGAAACGAGATAATTTGCCGAGATCTCGATTCCCGAAAACTGTTTTGAGATTTCTCGGTTGCTATTTTTCTCATTAATTATATTTGCAAGCGTGTGGAATTTAGTATATTTTCAGTAGTTAAACTTGAATAATATTTAATATTTAGATGATTTTCGAAGCTCGAGTTGTATAAGTTAACACCACGGTATAGTATCTATAGGTGAGTGCACGTCGTATTCCAATGTATTACGAAGAATGGCTAACTAACTGGGCTAGTTCATACAGTTTGCCGCTAGATGTCAGGTTTTGTTGCGACCCGGTTTTTACACAAAATATTTAAAATATTAAATTATTCATATATAACGCATAATATTCTATATTTTCAATCATTACCTTTTATCTTTTGTCAGTTCTATGTATGTAAGTTGTACAAATTCCATACAAAAACGTTTCTATACTTCCAGTAAAATTATAAAACAACATATGTCAAATGCACTTGACATTGACACCTTTCAATCAGAAATTTATTTTAGTATCTGTTTCTGTGATTATAATGTAGCTGGCTGCCGCTAAATTGCACTTTTTGGCACCTTAAAAAGACTATATATCTCTTTATTTGATCCATATCCTGTTGTGCATCTTGTAGCAAAACATTTTTTATCAAATGGTAACGGGTCGTGTTAGCGCCATTTTGTTTCCCAGTTACTTAGCCATGTCAACGCATCTCGTGCTCTCACCTATAGATACTACACCGTGGTTAACACTATATATATGTCAATATGTCAAAAATATTACTTGTTCATTTATATCCATGGATTACATATGATTCATTTGTTTGCGAACCGAAATCTCACCGATGTTATACAGGCGTAACTAAGAAAAATTGAGCTATCTGTAGTGGAATTGCGCCATATAGAAATGTAGAAAAGTGGCGACTCGTTGCTAGGAAAACGGTATTTGTAGAAAATAAACTACAAGTCGCTATTGCGCTAAGAAAAAAAAACTTCATTTTAGATAGGAACGAAACGTAAATTTTTCGTTATAGAAAACTTTATTTAGATCACAAGAAATACCTACAAGCAGGGACCCGAACCGTAACGAAACCGTAACCGAAAACCGCACCGATATTTGGTTTTTTATAAAACCGTAACCGAAAACCGAAACCTATATTTTCTTTCTTCAAATATGGAAACCGAAAACCGATACGAAAAATAAATTCGTTCTGTAACCGAAAACATAACCGAACCGAAATAATATCGGTACTAAAACCGTAAATTTAAAAATAGGTATTTTTATTAACCCACATCTTTTTCGTAGAAATACTGTGCATGCCTTCGAATTCAGAAAAATTTAGATTCCTATTTTCAAAAAAAATTAAGGCATTTTACTCAATTTTTCAATCATTTTTTGCAATTATAACAAAAATATTACTCATTTGTTGAAATTATTCAATCAATCACCATTTAGTTTACGTATTACTATTGTAATAGAATTATTATTAAAACTTAAAATTAAAATATTAATAATTTACGAAACGTATTTAATTTTTGTTGCAAAAATAAGAATTTTAATGTGAAAACTTTAACTTATAGTTACTTTTTGAACCGCAAATTTTATTTTTAAATCACACTTTAAAATAAAAATACCTACCTAACTTTATACTTTTACTTAAAATAATTACTTACAGATTCTTTTCGAATTTTGAATTCCGAACAAGCCGAATATATCTATTAGTACCAGTTGTTAGTGAAATGTGGAATTAAAATGTTATTACATTACGAAATAGGTACTAAATGTATTTCATGTTGCAAAAAATTAAAATTAAGCTAATTTTTCATTTAAACCGAAATCGAAAAGAACCGAAACCGTAAAGAAAACGAAACTTATTTGTTTTTTTAACCGAAACGAAAACCGATATAATATTTTCAAAGAAACCATAACCGATAACCGAAACCGAATTTTTATTAAAGTAAAAACCGTTAACCGTAACCGAATCCCAAAATTTTTCGGCTCGAGTCCCTGCCTACAAGTACAAAATACCAAAATATTACTCAATTTTTGCAAAACAGAACATACAAAAACCGAAAGTAGCCGAATTTGCATTTCTGTTCTAAAACGATACGGCGTGATACATCTGTCGAATAACTAACGTTTATGAATTGGTAGCCTTGCAGAGTGAATTTGTATCAGTAGAGAAGTATGGAGTTTGGCGTAGCCACGTTAAGTAGACAAGAGGCGATTTCGGGCGACAACCGTTCACTTGCGGTATGTTGCGTTCAGGTACGTTCACACATTCGGGCGCTAGGAACAACATACCCGGTATGCTTGGATCAGTGCTCACAGCTGAACGGGTTTGCGAGTCGGGTCAGCTCTCTGTTCATTATTTCTATCTCTTTTTATCATGTCTTTTTTTTGAAATGTCAAAAGTCAAAACAGTCGGAGTCATGGTCTTATGTCAAACAGAATTGACTCTTTTTTGGACAAATATGGAATAAACTATCTTTCTCCGTTAATGCATTTTAATTGTCAGACACTATTTTTGAAAGTTTTAAATGTCGCAGAATATACATAACCACCAAGCACGGTGTCAACAAGTGAACCAATGATTTTTGGCGTCACCATTAACCATATCATACCGTAACTAACCGTAAGTAATCCGAAGAAGTGAACGGGTATGTCGCCCGAAATCGCCTAAGTATGAATTGTGTCAACTACTTTTGAATTCGTAGTTGTCAAAATTTTGCTTGACATCTTTAATGTCAATGTCGTCTATATTCTGCATTTCTAGCCCCGGGTGACTGTAATTTAACAAGTGTACCATCTAATGCTGCACTCATATGTGGTAAACGAGATATGTATATTGTAAAATTGTCCTTGTACTTTTTGTATATTTCTTTCAGTTGAAAGTAAATGTTTGTCAATGTATTCAACAAAAGTATCCAAAATTCGAACATATTTTGCCAGCGTCAAATGACAGGATCTTTATAATGATTTACCTATTCACTGTTTGAAATCAAATGCGATCCCCAATATGTGATACTAAATTGTTTTCATAATCGAAATCTGTCAAATATTATTTCATGTATGTGGTTATGTCGCTGTCTGATGGTGTGTGATCGATTTCTCACGTTATTTATTAATTCATAGTTGAAAATATCATCATAATATTTAATATATCCATTTTGTTAATAAATCTGTACTATGTGGAAATGTAATGAACTTACGAATAAACGGTTATTCGCTACCCAAGTACCGAATAATTTATTCCGCGAATAATAGACTTTATTCCTTCGAATAAATTTATTTGCAAGTGAAAAGACGACAAAAATGTTTATCCGAAGGATAAATTTATCTAAACCTTTATTCGCAAGTGAAAATACCGGCCCTTAGTGAATTAGGCCGATTATCTAAAATCAATGTAAACCTACATCAAAATTAAAAGAATGATCGAAACCAGACATTGATTTCAACATTATTGAACAATTTCATCTCATAAGCATTGTTTGCTAAATTGGACATTGTGTGTATTTTATAGCTTATGTCGTTCAGTATAATAGCATCAGCATTGTTCACCCTTTATACAAAAGTGTGTGTGAAATATTTATTAGGTGGAAATAAACTGTACAATACGTAAGTTAAATGTAATGTAGTTTATGAATGTCAGTCGCTTCGCTACTGCTACTGGCTTACTCGCACTCCGCGCAGCTCAAAACTAATTTGCAAATGTAGCTTTCTGCAAACGCAATTATAATTATTTCCACTCGTACACTTATTGTATTCCAAACTCAAATTAACCGACGTTTCTAACACTAATTGAAAAGTAAATATTACGGGGTAATTCTAATTTTGACACTGCCATTATTTCGTCGACGGAAAAGGAAGTTGATTAAAGTATATGGAAGTGATTTAAGTGGCTGGAGAAAGGGATATCGACGGAAGTGTCCGTTGTTCTTGGCCACACCCGGGTTTCATATCCGGTGGCTGCGGTAATACGCAGAAACCACGACGGAGATTCTCCACGATCCTCTAGCGACGCCGATTTCGATTTACTCCCGCGTTGACTTCTGAAAGTTTGTAATCATTTAGGTATTAAAAAATAAAATTTTCCCACTCCCGATATCGTAAGTAGGCTATTAGGACATTGTTTGTAAGGATGTATGTTTATTTTACTGTCAAGGTATCGGTTTCTATTAGCAACAGGATATAAGGATTGTCCTTACTTCCCTACAGCTGAACTTACCTCCCTCTTTGTGAAATACCAACAGTTAAATATTTTAAACTTGTGTTAAATATTTGCTAATTCTTATAATATTCGTATATAATTTGATTTCTATCAAATGGACCTTTTCAATTTAACGGCTATCTCTTTCTATCGCTGCAAATAGTAAGAAAATGACGCGAACACCTGCCAGTTGGGCTGTCAAACGAAACGTCAAAAATATTGCAGTCATTAAAATACCTGTATTCTCAGTTAAATTTGCATCGTTAGACATTTGACCTTCAATAAAAGTTTTTGTAACTTATTTCGATAAGATTTTTTATAGTTATCTGCGATATTCTCACATTTTACGTCTGATTTTTTTAGAAACAAACGCCATAGATAAGTTTTTCTTACTATGCGCAGATCTCCATCGCGCATATCTTCTATCTCTTTAAATTGAAAAGGTCTATTGTCCTCAGTTCATGGAAAACTAAGATACTAAGATTATTACCTCCCGTCATACCGTAGTTACGGGAGGTAATGTAACCGTGCCAAAAATTCGATGGTGAGTTTTCAGTAAATAAGCACGAATTAGGGCCCCCACTACACGTTTTTACTATTTTTACGATGATGTGTGTGTGTGTGTATATGTGTGCGTGCGTGCATGTGTGTGTGTGTGTATGTGTGTGAGTGTGTGTGTGTGTGTGCGTGTGTGCGTGCGAGAGTGCGTGCGTGCGTGCGTATGTGTGTATGTGTGCGCGTGCGTGCGTGCGTGTGTGTGTAACAAAATTTTCGTCTACGATAACTAATACTACAATTCCAAAAATTATAATTCTTTCGTATTCCTCTTCGTTGCATCCATATGAAGACCTGATTAGATTTTCGTTATAATTGGTCAACCGGAAGTACTGTCATTTGTAGATTTTAATTGTTTTTCTTGAGAAAACGATGGTAAATATCATTTTTTCACATTTAATGTTATTATAAATATTAAAGAACGTTGTATTCTCTATACGATTTGACTGCATTTTATACTTCATATTAAATGGATATAGAGTTATAAAATTATAAAGAAATTAAATTTCATACATTAGCCAGCTATGTTAGAAACAGCTACTATATTAAGAAAAGTCTGATTGAAAGATGTCAGTGTCAAGTGCAATTGACATATTCGTAGTATATTTGTGTTATAATTTTAATCGAAATATAAGATCTTTTTGCTCGAAGCTTTCTGTATGGAATTTGTATAAAATACATACAACTGTTGAAAGGTAATGTACATACAACAAATTTAGAAACTTTTACAAGGAACTTTCTGTATGGATTTTATATAAAATACATAGGCATTTACGAAAATTCTACCGGTAGATACCGCATCTACCTACTGTGTTCGAAAACATGAGTGGTAAAAAGTTACCGTGTTCGAAAATTGTATAATATGTACCAGATTCATCTACCGGATACATGAAGAATCTAATCTCAAAAAAAGGTAGTGATGCAAAGCGAAGCGCGCGCGTTAACAGTGGAAATGTGTTCAAAGTAGGACTCTGCTCAGTTTGTTAACTACGTCAAATTTCTAACCTGTTTCAAATTTTTTTATAGGTTTTGGATCTACCCTGTTCACCACTTGCATTCTTAAAATATCGATTCCGGTAGCTATAACCTGATAAATAGCTGTTTGCCGGTAACAGTTCACCGGTAGAATTTTCGCAAATGCCTCATATAACTGACGGAAGGTAATGTGCTGGCCACATCAGATTTTTCTAATGTATCAATATTCATCGGTATTCCTTGCCATATCTGGCAGTGAAAATGAACAGTATTTTTCTTACTTTCCTCTGCAAAAAAGGTGTTGAAACAATTCCTTTGAGAAAAGTTGAACCTGCTTGAACTTATTTCCAGTTCTTTAACCCTAACCCTAGTGTTAAGTATCGGTGAATTCCCGGAAAAGTTCCCCACAATTATGAACAATAGTCCAGGCGTCGTAATTCCATAACTCATAACTCGCACCTTTGTGACTTGGATCTGTTGTAGTCTATTCCACAAATAGCAATAAGATGCATGTACAAACTAAAAGATAGTTATCTCCGGTCGTTATTTGAACCGCACAATGAAAGAGGCCCCAAGATAATTCAAGCCCGCGGTCCCAATATATCTCAATTCGGCCCTGGAAGCTTCCAGGGTTGGAGCGAGGGGTAAGAGGAGATGGGTAAACTTTCGACCCTAGTGTAGTTATTCGTGAGTACAAGGGACAAGAAGATAAAGACATAAACAGACTCCCAGGGTACGAACCTTGGGTAGAGAGATGGCGTGATGTCGTTTTGCTTTTGCGCATTTCAGTTGTCATAAATTTTATGAGGGATTTACATACTCGACGTATAAAATTTGATAGTGCTATAAAATTATATAAAAAAAAAACATTGAGATTCATAATAAATCAATAATTAGCTGCTTTAATATTCTTACTCATCCACGAAACAAAAAAATACCAAAGTTTAATAGTTATTTATGCTACAAAAGATGTAGGTACCATTTACTAATCGAGGACGATTTTGTGTCCGAGCGATAGCGAGGGCTAGCAAATAAGTTCGAGAGTGGTCAAATGTACCTACATCTCGTGTTGCATATAAGATGTTTTCCACTCTCGATGATTTATTTTTTACCTGTTCATTTTCATTGCCAGATATGTCAATGCTGTCAAGAAATACAGTTGAATATTGATACATAAAAAAAAGAAAAGAATTTGTCACGTCAACGGTAACTTTTGAATGGAAATATTTATGAAATAAAGACAATTTGGTAGAAATTAAATTCAAAATTATAAGAATGAATAAATATTTGACACAAGTTTAAAATCTAACTGTTGGTATTTCAAAAAGAGGGAGGTAAGTTCAGCTGTAGTGAAGTAAGGACAATCTTTACATCCCGTCTCTAATAGAAACCGATATCTTGACAGTAAAATACACATACATCCCTACAAACAATATCCTAATAGTCTACTTACGATATTGGGAGTGGGAAAAAATGTTATCTATTCTTAAATAGCCTCAAATTTGATAATATTACTAAATATCCATTAGATATAAAATAAATAAATATAAATATACCATCACGGCATATTACCCATTGCTGGGTGTGCCAATCTGCTTTGTACATTAGATATGTTACAATTAAATATTGAAATTTGTGTAATATATGGAAAAGGTCAGTTAATCTGAAACACAATGTGACGTTAAAGTTCATACAGCTTAATATTGTATCATATAGTGACAAACTCTCGCCTACGTTTGTGAAGCATTATATAATTTATTATAAAATATAGAAAGTAACATAAAGAATCAAAGCTAACAAATTTTGACCGATAAATTCAAACGACTAGTTTTTAACCAATCATGATGCAAAACACTTGAAAATCCACCAATGGGAAAAGTATTATACCCCGATAATTTTCCGCTACCAAGTAAATAATTAGTTGTTATTGTTTACAACTGTCTGTGTAACAATTAATATTTAAAGTTTAAAAATAAAATAATTAAATTCATTTTGCGTTGTCTTTGGAATTTATCTCACTAAATATAACACGACGTCTCTGATTTTCTCAGATAAACTTTTATTTTTAAGCACTCATTCTTTTTGCTTTTAAGCAAAATCACTCAAGCAAACTGACATTAAGTAAAACTCCTCCTCCTTCGGAGTCGGGATTTACCATGCGGTTTGCTTTCGTGTTTATTGCTAAGCAAAAAAATTCGTACAAAATAAAAATATATCGATAAAATCAGGAAGTCTTGTGATATTATTTCTGACTATTTCACTCATAAA
The DNA here is from genome assembly GCA_963082715.1 of Harpalus rubripes. NCBI lineage: Eukaryota > Metazoa > Arthropoda > Insecta > Coleoptera > Carabidae > Harpalus > Harpalus rubripes. The sequence goes on along the minus strand of OY720453.1, from coordinate 9,066,349 downwards.
TTTATAAGCCAATCCAAATTCAGGATTCTACCTAGTTACCAAGTTTCATTTCGACAAAACAACGTCACAAAAAAAAATTCGCACCTTTTAAGCCAATAAGATGTTGTATTTTTACAAGTGAGTTTTGATAAGCAAAAATTTTTTGACGTTTTAGAAACATATTGTTTACATACCTGTCAATGTGTGTATATTTTCAGTGTTATCAGTTTTTTATTAAAAACAAGTCGATTCAGACAGGAATCTATTTAAAAAGTTGAAAAAGCAAACTTAAATATAACACTTCAAAACACAATAAACAATTAGAAGATTTTTGTCAAGAAAAAAAATGTATAAATGATTACTCGATTTTTATTTTGGAAATAGTTATCCGAATACCATTCGTGGTTAAATTTTATCCTGGAAAAATTTTCCGATTGCTTTACTCGAGCCTGTTGCCAATTTATCTCGTGACATTGATCAAAAATCACTCGTTTGACATCTCGTGATTTTTTTTGTCAATGTCATTCAATAAATTGCTAGGCAACCGGCTCTCGTAACAATCTGAAAATTTTTCCGGCATATATGTACCACTTATGATATATGATAAAATGTCAAACATTTGTAGGTAGGTATATCTTTTTGTTTAAAAATCTCATGGCGATTCCTATTAATACAAAATTAAATGAATTTAATGCTTAGTTTCTGGGACCAAAATATTAAATAACTTACATGTCATTGATGCACAACCATCGTTCTAAGTTAAAACTGGGGGTAAAAAACTGATCTTCTATGTGCACTTTAAAAAAAATATACTTATGAATGAAGTATTGTATGTAATTTGACGCCACAGGACTTGTTTTTCATGACTATTTCATGTGTCAGTTTTTTATTTAATTATTTACGAAAATAAATTATTTTTTATTTCTATGAAAAATATTACATAAACTTTCATTTAAGATACTTTTTAAAAATGCGAAACCAACTCATTCTTTAACCTTCAAAATATTAATATTGTCCGCAAACGTATTTGCAATATTTTCTAAGTAAGACATAAAGCTGATTTATGTGACCAAACTACGACATAAACCGTGTCGTTTGTTCAGTTATATCGAAAACCAATTTTAACCTTCCGTCTGAGAAAATGTTTTCATTTACCTGCAATAAAGCGGGATCTTATCGGGATTACATGGTGTAATTGGTGTAAAAGTAAGTAAGATCGGTGTAAATCTAACGAAATTGAGTAGATAGTGCGAGTGGAAAATAAAGTTGGCGGAAAGCGAACGGCATTCAGCGAGCTTATTTAGAAGCTCCAATATAGGATTTGTTTCAAGTCTGTGCATTTTATTACTCGTGTTATAAAATTTTTATGGGTCAGGTTGTAAGCCTTTTCTTTAAATTCAGCTCGGGATCAGCAGGAGCTGTTTCATCTTTCGTAGGACGTAGGAGGCTCCGTATTTACATATTTCGGATTTCGGGGCATATTGAAATCGTTCGCTTATATTGTGCTGTTTTGATACACCTGTTCACGGATTTTGTAAAAGTTTTTCATAAAAGATTTTCCATGCTTTCTGAATTTTATTGTGACTGTTACATTAAATTTCTTAAATTCTTCATGTTATACCGACACAGGCGTATATAAATTTTTAAATCGCATTACTTGAAATATTTGTAAGATCTCGAATATCAGCTACAGTCGAATGTATAAGTCGAAATTCAAGGGACCTCAAAATTACTTTGACTTATAGAGATTTCGAGTTAAAGAAAAAGCATACTAATTGCAATAGTACTGTCTTGTTTGTCCTATCCTGGATCTTCGGAAGTTTTAATTTGTTTTGTTCCTCGCTTCTTACTTGGTGGTTGAAAAAAATTCAGTGACTGTGACTCTATTTATTATTCTCAATGGTGCAACTATATCGCTATGTCCAAACGTCATTAATTTAAATAGCAAACTGAGTTCCGCTGACGCGGCGCAACGCGCGCTTATAAGGATGTCCCAACTGGAGCGCCGGATTTAATTTTAAAGAAAAACACATTTATTTTTTGAATTAAGCAAACATTTTTATTTCAACATAAAGAAAAATAGTTCCGATTAAACGTGAAATACAATGTCAGGCAAATGGCCACCACGAACCTCTGGCACAG
>OY720453.1:8329228-8384228 GCA_963082715.1 Harpalus rubripes | reverse complement strand
ACCTCCAGAACACATCACAAATGGTGTCAATTCTTTCTACGAGCGACTAGGATATTGCCTCAGTGTGAATGGAGGTATTTTAGAAAATTTATTACATTAAAATTATGAATTTTTGTAAGCCGAAGTTTTTTAAGGTGTGGTACATTAAAGTTTTGATTTTTTGTTAATAGTGTGTAGGCTAATTTATTGGATATTAGTATTGAAAACATATAGCTACAAATTTTTGTATGTTGCATTTTAAAATGGACAAATATTACATTGCTGTCATTTTTTGACAGTAGTGTGTAGTAACCATGGAAGTGATTGACCATATGTTGCACATTAAAATAAATTCCCTGTATAATATCATAAGTGGTAAATTTTTGCTGGAAAAATTTTCAGATTATTACAAGAGCCGGTTGCCTAGTAATTTATTGAGTGGCATTGACAAAGAAATCACGAGTTGTCAAACGAGTGATTTTTGATCAATGTCACAAGATAAATTAGCAACATGCTCAGTAAAGCAATCGGAAAATTTTTCCAGGATAAAATTTAACCACCAATACTACTCGGATGACTATTTCCAAAATAAAAATCACTTAATCATTTATATATTTTTTGGATAAAAATCTTCTAATTTTTATTTTGTTTTAAATAAATAAATAAATAATAGTTATCTATTATATGAGTGTGGAATGTATCATATTAGTCACGAAAGAAAAAGAAAATTTTCTTTAGTGACTAATATACATTCCACAACGTTTTATCCAACACTTTAAAAAAATTCTTAAATCATTTTTATATTTTTATTCATCGTTTGACACTGACAAATTTTAAATTACAGAGTAGCCATTGAATGCTTGTTATGGTTTTGTTATATTGTTATTGAAAAAAAAATGCTGTAATAATTATTGTCTGTCATTGCGAATTATTTGAAAGAAAAATACTTGAAATTGGGTGAAAGTTAGTACCTTCCTTTAAAACGTATTCACTTAGAAGCATAAGCAGCATCTTTCAATTTAATTCCGAATAAGTAACCATTAACTCGTTTCTCATTTCATTTCCGTTTCATCAACCGTATGGCAGCTGTCAGATAGTAACCTATTTTAGCATAAATGTAAATATGAATTTAAATAAAGAAGTTTCATAATGTTAAATTATTTCAATAATAAAATAATTTTGTAAAATTGCTTTTTTATTTATATTAAAAAAATCAGCAATAATACCTCCGTGACTTTTAAAATATTCTCTCACGGAGTGACTGATGTATATTAGTTATTTTAAATAATATTACCCATTGCTGGGTGTGCCAATCTGCTTTGTACACAGATTTCGGTAATGATGATGACATATTTGTACCGTGCGGGCGTTTACCAGGCGTCACCTTGCGGGCACTCATTGTTGGCGTGGAGAGTGAACCACAGGGGTCAATTTTGTGCCATTTAAAATTCGAAATATTTGGCGACGGTCGAGATCGAACCCTGATCCCCAAATTCGCGACCATTGTGTTTTGAGGTCTTATATTTAAGTTTGCTTTTTCAACATTTTAAATAGATTCCTGTCCGAAGCTGCTTAATGAAATTTAATTTCTTTATATTTTTTATACTCAATATTCATTGAGTATGAATTATAAAATGTAATCAAATCGTATAGAGAATAAAATTTTCTATAATATTTATCATAACATTAAATGTGAAAAAATGATATTTAACATCGTTTTTTCAAGAAAAATCGTTAAAAATCTTCAAATCACGGTACTACCGGTCCACTAATTATAACCAAAATCAAATCAGCTCTTCATATGGATATAACGAAGAGGAATACGAAAGAATTATAATTTTTTAAATTATAGTGTTGAATTTATCGACGGAGAAAAAATAGACACACGCGCACACACACACACACACACACACACACACACACACACACACACACACACACACACACACACACACACACACGCACACACACGCACGCACGCGCGCGCATATATGTATGCATACACACAAACATACAGACATCATCGCAAAAATAGTATTCTAGGGACTCTAAAACGTGCTTATTCATTAAAAACTCACCATCGAATTTTTTGACCAAAAACAATACCTTCCTTACCTAAAGGTATGACGGAAGGTAAAAATTCTGACAAATTTTCTGGGTGGAATTTGTGCAAAATATATAGAAATGAGGGTAGATAATGTACTGGAAATATAGAATCTTTCGCAAGAAACTGTCTGTATGGATTTTATATAAAATACATAGAACTGATGAAAAGTAATGTGCTGGCCACATCAGACTTTTTTCGGTTGTACTAATTTAAAAAATAAACATACGGCAACAGTTGCAAAATATATTAGCCTGTTTCCATTAGCTTATTGCTGCATACAAGTAGGTAATCAAAATGAATGCGAAAACAAGAATTATTTTCTAATACCCCAATTGATGGGGGGATTTTTTGGGGTAATTTAATTTTGAATTACTCCGATTAACCCTTTAGATAAATCCACAAGCTGTTTTCATTTTTGCTTTCTGTGCGTTTTCGGTCTTAGAGCCTAACATTTAGAAATTTAGATAATGAATGTAGTCGGCTTGGTGGCTGAGTGGCTTAGCGCACATTTCCTAACTCGCAGTGACGTCACCCGAACCATGGTCCGTGTGTTCGATTCCCGTCGACCGACAATGTGTGATTTGTCGTAAAAAAAATAAATACAGCTACTTGTATTTATCACACTCGGATACTATAAGCTGGCCACTTATACATCTTAAATAAATGTAGCAATGGCTGAAATCCAACCAGCAGTACGGTGAGCCCAGTTGGAAGGGTAAACGGCGACAGCTGTATTCAAGCCCTAGATAGATAGATAATGAATGTGAATATATCGTAAAATTAATAGCAAACATAAACTCACGTATTTATTTTAATTAGATAGTTAAATCGTTTTCATCCAAGTCAAGACTAACAGAGCTTAAATGATTAGCCCATTTATCTTTTGTGTTCTTTTCCGGTGTATGATTTATACTTAAAAAAATTATAATACACTGCTCATTTATTCAAATAAGGACATTTCATAACCAAATTCCCGCCGAAAAACTTTTCATCTGAATATAAATGTGCCTTAATTCTATTAAAAAATACACGTGTAGAGAAATATGTATGCAAATTATTCGTATCAAATTCCCGTTTAAAGGTTTAAAATAATCCCAAAACCCAAAACAAGTTCGATTCAGTTTTTATAATTCCAGGCGGCTATGGAACAAAACAGAGTATAATTCATAAGAGAATTAACAAAACACCGGCGTATTTTAACTGGGATTAAAGTTTCCGACAATGTGGGCAGCTTGACGACGGGGTTTGGTGTTAGAGCTAGGGTACACTAGCGCCACCAACGCCGGCCCGGCGCCATGGTGGTGGAAACGAGAACTTTGGTTGCATACGCGGTTTCTACCTTACCGACATCGTGCTCGTGCTCTACAACTAGGTCGAATAGATACTCTTGTTGTTTCGTTTGTGACGGTGTCTCACCTGATAACTCCTGCAACTGTGCCTGTTTTGTGTAGGAAAAGGACAAACTCTTCCATGTTCAAAGCGACAGACAAGGATAGAATGGTTTTGTTGTTTCTGTTGCTTGTTGAGCCCAGAATACAACTTTTGTTTTGTTCACTGAATACAATATTAATTTTGAGAACTGAAACTAAGAGAATATAATGCAAGTTTTGTATTTGGGCGTTAACAAAATGATTTTAGTAGTAGATTATAAGGTTTGGAAGTTGAAATGGGATACAGGGTTGGACTGCGTAAAAATATGGCAAGCTCTTCAATTTATTTGCACATACGAGAGTCACGCTAGAATTTTTGGAAATTGATGTTGCAGTTGCAAAGAACGATAGACAACTTTTTACCTTCCGGCCTTTAGGTAAGAAAGGTATTGTCTTTGGTCAAAAAATTCGGTGGTGAGTTTTTAATAAATAACCACGTTTTAAGGTCCCTAGAATACGATTTTACTATTTTTACGATGATGTCTGTATGTGTGTGTCAGTGTGTGTGTGTGTGTGTGTGTGTGTGTGTGTGTGTGTGTGTGTGTGTGTGTGTGTGTGCTCGTGTGCGTGTGTGTGTTGTGTATGTGTGTGTTGTATATATATATATATATATATATATATATATATATATATATATATATATATATGTGTGTGTGTATGTGTGTGTGTGTGTGTGTGTGCTCGCGTGTGTGTGTGTGCTCGCGTGTGTGTGTTGTGTATGTGTGTGTGTTGTATATATATATATATATATATATATATATATATATATATGTGTGTGTGTGTATGTGTGTGTGTGTGTGTGTGTATTATAAAACTTAAGACATTTTTAACTACGGAGTCCTCAATCTAACAATAATGGGAAGAGTAGACTAAGTTTTGGTAGCAATTGGACAACCGGAAGTAGTAGTTACAAGAAAAAAATCATCTAAATATTATTTATCGAAAATTTATGTAAATACTTATATTAAAGAACGTTAAATTCTTTATTCGATAAATATAAATTCATTATTATATCTTCTATAGATTTAGAAATAAAGAAATGCATATAAAATAATTTGATGTAAAAAATCTCAGATCAAACTACTTCAAGGCAAGAAATTCAAATGTTTGTAATTGACACATAAATGTCACTGTCAAAAATATTTGTATGCCACTGTCAAAAATATTTGTACATCAAAAGAATATACGTAAAAAAGAATATAAAAGGAATTTGCGAAAAAATGACGAATATAAAGAAAAAGAAAAGGAAAGTAGAAAAAGAAAATTTCAGGATATTGAATACAAAGAAAATGTACGTATTGTACATAATTTATATTAAAATACCCCATAGATTTTGCAAATATATGTGAGAATTATTTTGTAGTGAGACATGAATATATGTATTTGTATTTAAAAATATTTTTTATTTTATGCGTACCACCAGGTAAAATATCTGGCGAGAGGTTATGTGCTGGCCACATCAGATTTTTTGACTTACAATCCCGAATAACTGATTTTCTGTGTTGGCAATCCTAGGGACAAGGGGCATGGAGAAAGGAAGAAGTTAAACATATTTAACGGAGAAAAAATACTATCATACTTCGCAATTTAATTTCAAATTGCATATAAATAACTGTTTAAAAAATCTATTTATTTTTCTACACCGGTTATTAAAATGTTATTTCAATCGTATTGGATACGGTTTGAAGCTGCTAGCAACCACTAGCAAATGATGCATTAAGCACGATTTGAAGGTAGCTGCTGGATTTGCAGCTGTCATTCGCAAAAAATTAAGTCGGTAATATAAAAAGTGCATTTCTTTATTTCTGCTGGTTTAATTTGTACTCGTAGAAAAAGTATACTAAAGACCTTATCACACTAGAAGTAATATCTCTGACTTGTCACGCATTATCCATGATTTCGGTTCATATCGCTTACTTACTCCAGAGTGATAGCTACAAGGAAGTCATGGATCCTGTTGTCAGATGAAATGGAATCGGTTTCATTTCCTCTGACTATTTATCGCTGAATTCTCTACTGCGCATGCGCAACTGTCTCTGAAGTACAGGAATGTGATTTTATGGAGTAAAATATAACTATAAAAACATCAGAAGTTGACATTTTTTTGTTTGATGCGCATAAAATTAGTATGCTTGCCCACATTTGCATTATTTTCCATCATTTTTATTCATTTTACTTGAAATAATTTGATATGTCAAACATATTTGAAATATGTTATTAAAGGAACCATATCATAACCAACTTCAAGTATGAAAATCCACTAAAAATCAGAGAAAACGGATGTTCGAAATTGCAGTCTGATAGATCGAGTTGGTCATACAAAATAAGTCAGCGAAAAAGAGTCAGAGATATGATTGTAGTGTGATAAGGCCTTAACGTGACTCGTTACTAAAACGACGTTTATAAAACTTGAATACAATTATGAAGGTTTAAACAACAATAAGTATTTTTTTTCACTACTAGCCTACAAACATACCATTATTGACTTGTTATTGATTTGTGAAATTGTTTTTCTCTACCGCTTCCTTAGCAACGCTTAACAACGGTCAATAATGAATTATTATTGACCATGGTTAATTATGCGAACTGTCACTTTTTAAAGAAATTCAAGCTTCTGAATTTATTTAACTTATTAAACGCAAAGAAAACATTATATTTAAATTTGCCGCCTAATTTCAAGTTGGCAATAGTTAAATTTCAGATTAAAAATCTTAATATTCTACGATCTTATTTCTTATCAAATTTTTCGTGCGTTCACATTATATTTACAATGCGAAATGTTAATTTAGGTATTTATTTATTTTTAAATCTATGAAAAGGTAAGTGTTTATTGTAACATTATTTCAATTATCTTACATTGTACATTTTTTTAGGGTTATAATTACATTTCTATGTAAAAACACAAAATAGGTAACATTTATTTGCTATTTATAGTTGAAATTGATAGTGCAATTGTGACAAGTCAAATTTATTGCTGCAGAAACAGCCACTCCAATCACAAAAAAAGCCTAAGAAAGTATGAATTAGTAAGTTTTTGGAATTTTATTACCACAACAGGATACCTTCGTTGATAGGAAGACTTCATCTGGCGCTTCTATGAGAAATTTATTAATTTCTTCTTTAGAAAATACAGATGACATTTTTGGCTTATATGTAGCATTTTGGCGCTTTAAAAATGCAAGTAACTTAAAATATTTTGAAATGTCTATATTTTCTTTTAATGAAATAGTCGATTTCAGCATGGAAAATATGGCCTATAAACTTGAAGCCTTTTTATTGTATGCTTGCTCCTGGAAATATACTAGGAGTACATTTTCCCAGATTTTAGTCACCATTTTTGTTAAACACCATTCTTTAAAACTTGTATACACTTTCATATATATCGGTTTAGATTTTTCTGGCAGCAATGTATCAAACTGCACATTTTGTGCCGCTTCTTTAATTTCCGGAGGAGTACAATTTTTTTTTACTTTCTTCAAACATGTTTACTTATTGTTACCAAAATGAAATGTCAGATATTAAAAACAATATTAAAAACAAAAGAATTTTATTTCTGCCTACTTAGTTTTTATAGATATTAATAAATATTAATGTCAAAATTCTTATGTTATTATTAATATAAAATTCGTTAAATAGAATTTAGGAGCTAGTAGTGTAAAAAAATAGTATATAAACCACAGTTGAGAAGATCATTATTGACCAGGCGCCTTGTAACACGAGGGCGCTGGGTCAATAATGATTATCTTCTCAACCTTGGCGTATAATATACTATTAAGAGACAAACTAATAACGAAATCTTCTAATTTTGATTTTGCTTGTAGTAATTGTAATTCATTAACATAGTTATTTAGCAATAAATTGTGGATAGTATTTAGTTTCCATGAATGTAGTTAGCGTCGAAATTAGCATAAAGCAACACTTGAATCGAATCAATTAACAGTTCGTTTGCACATGTACAAGTGATAAATTGGCGTAATTTATTTCGCTGATGCATTATCGTAATCACATCTTTTCTGTGTAAATGTACCATGCCTGGTGCCTAACGCTTACTATTCTATTGGACTATAGCCCTGGCGTAGGTACTCGTGTTATTCGTGCTGATAAACTGAATAATGTAGCTGGAATTGCAGCTCACGATTACGGATTAATTACTAACTACGCTCTTGCAGATTTACCGTAACTATCTTTGAATCAGAAAATCATTTACATAAACGTCGGTTAAGACTAATTTAACATTTATTTGAAACTAGAGGCGCTTTCTTTTTAGGGGGAAAATGAACTGGTCTTACCTCGTACTGTACTGAACTGAACTATACCTAAAAAAAACAATATATTTTTTTTAAAAAATAAGAAGTTATAGTCTGTTGATTTGATTTTGACATATTAAAGTCTTTTGCCTTTGTGTATTTAAATATGGATGTATTTCTTATGGTAATGAAACATGATATAACGTTTCAAATTAATTTAATTTTTTAAAACTGTCAAAAATAGTGTCTGACAATTAAAATGCATTAACGGAGAAAGATAGTTTTTTCCATATTTGTTCAAAAAAGAGCCAACGAAAATAATGTCACCCTTGTTTGACTTTTGCCATTTCAAAAAAGACATAAAAAGAGATAGAAATAGTGAACAGAGAGCTGACCCGACTGCAAACCCGTTCAGCTGTGAGCACTGATCCAAGTATACCGGGTATGTTGTTCCTAGCGCCCGAATATGTGAACGTACCTGAACGCAACATACCGCAAGTGAACGGTTGTCGCCCGAAATCGCCTATAGCAATCAGTCATATTGACGTGACATTGACATTCGAGATCAGTTCAGGATGTATATGATCCTGTTTCAAAGATGGTGCTTCGCGTGGGCGGGGACGAAGAAACTGGGTAGTACAAGATCATTTATCCCCTTTTAAAAATAACGATTTAGGGTAGATGTGTGCTACTCGGAGTTGATCTTCTTTATAAAAAAAAGCGGCTTAGGTGTAAACCGTCTTCGCTAGACAAATTAAATATTTTTGATTTAATATTCATTATTCTTAACTAGATTAAATAAAATAGAATATTTCTAAATATGCAAAATAATTTATTATTCCGTCTTATATCTACATTATAACATGCTATGTACATTTTAAACAAATTATCTAAAAAGTATCTAGATAATAGTTAATTATCTATTATCTAGATAACATTACAAATAATTATCAATTACCTTATCTGGATAAAAAAAATGTTAGTTATCTTTATCTTTACCTAGATAAAAAAATATGATTATCTATTATAACACTGTTGATGACGTGCGTCTGCTGCTTGTTCTCTCTCGCTGAGAGGTATTGAATTTATGCTAAAAATCGCATATCCAGATTTTAGTGAATAAGCACGTTTTAAGGTCCCTAGAATCCGATTAAAACATTTTTACCTTTCGCTAAGAGAGGTATTGAATTCATGCTAAAAATCGCATATCAAGATTTTAGTGAATAAGCAGGTTTTAAGGTCCGTAGAATCCGATTATAACATTTATACGATGATGTGTGTGTGGATGTGTGTGTGTGTGCGTGCATGCATGCGTGCGTGCTTGCGTGTGTGTGTGTGTGCGTGTGTGTGTGTGTGTGTGTGTGTGTGTGTGTGTGTGTGTGTGTGGATGTGTATGTGGATGTGTGTTTGTGTGTGTATGTGGATGTGTGTTTGTGTGTGTGTGTGTGTGTGTGTGTGTGTGTGTGTGTGTGTGTGTGTGTGTGTGTGTATGTATGTACGTATGTGTGTGTGTGTGTGTGTGTGTGTGTGTGTGTGTGTGTGTGTGTGTGTGTGTGTGTGTGTGTGTGTGGATATTGGATTCACGATTTTTCAAATACTATATGACTTAAGACATTTTTAACTACGGATTCCTCAATCTAACAATGCCCCATCATTGATTAAGTTTTGATAACAATTAGACAACCGGAAGTAGTAGTTACAAGAAAAAATCATCTAAATATTATTTATCGAAAATTTATGTAAATACTCATATTAAAGAACGTTAAATTCTTTATTCGATAAATATAAATTCATTATTATATCTTCTATAGATTTAGAGATAAAGAAATGCATATAAAATAATTTGATGTAATAAATCTCAGATCAAACTACTTCAAGGCAAGAAATTTAAATGTTTGTAATTGACACATAAATGTCACTGTCAAAAATATTTGTATGCCACTGTCAAAAATATTTGTACATCATTATAAAAATTAAAAAAATCAATAACGCAAAAGAATATACGTAAAAAAATATCAAAGGAATTTGCGTAAAAAAGACGAATATAAAGAAAAATAAACATCTGGCCACATCAGATTTTTAGTATAGCTCATTCGAATGTTGTAATAGATTAGTACAATATATTTTTTTAAGGTCAATGTCAAAAAATATTAAATGTCAAATTTCGCTAAATAAACGAACACAGACGATTGCTAAGAATATTATTTTTTTGTGCAACCGGACGCGAAATAAGCATTTCGCAGCCGCAATACAGGCCGCGAAATTGGATTTCGCAACCGTTCTTATGGTAGCGGCCGCGAAATTAGGTAAACAATCACTTTGACACTTGAGAATTGCTTGGTTTTGTTTATCACTAGCCACCTTGCAAGGTAACTTTCTATTTACAATGAAACTAAGAAGAGAAAAAATAGAGTAGTAAAGTTAGAAAGTAATAGAATATATCGTGGATAGTTAATATTACAAAAATAAAGTTATGTTGTTGAAAGTCAAACGTCACATTAATCACCAACTGACACAAAATTCCCTAAATTTTGAAACTACGATTTTCATAAAGAACTCATTTCATAATTGTCGATAATTTTGTTCCCAAACTTCCTTCTTACAAAATTAAAGGACAATTATGACATTCGTTCTTTAATATACTATTTTGTGTTGTCTTATATTTCATAGCCGAACTTACAAACTTTATCATTTCCTTTTCAATTTATCGCCGACAGATAAACTTCCCTTATTGTTCAACATTTTTGACATTTATTTTTAGTAAGTACGACCTACGACCACTTCCCTTCGAGCGCTTTCCTTTCATCCCAATTCGAACTCTCAATGGGGTCCAGCATTTCGGGGGTGTTTCAGCACCATCCTATTCTTCTAGCGGCGTTGCCGCTCTTGTCTGTCACTTACCCTCGTCAATCTATGTTCGTGTATCGATCTTGGGCGCTTCCTTCGTCTCCTTTGACGGCTCCGATTCTATTTCCTAACTGACAACTTGCAAAATTGGACAGTTTAACCACCAGATAGCCAGGAGAAGGATTCTGCAAGATGGAGAATGGAGATAGCGATGTATAAATGGAAGAGATTGTAGGAAAGCAAGGATGAGTGAACATGAAATGTTGGGTGTTTGTGATTTTGTGATGTATAGCAAAGCTACATGTGTGAAGTCTTTCTCTCTTTAGATTGTTTCATGATCAAAAGACCTGCGGGAGTACGAATGTTTGTATCTATTACAAAACGGAAGATTTGATTCATTTCTGTAATCATGAATGACGTCATTACGGCTGACAAACATTTTCTTTTTATTTTATAGTTTTAATGGATTTTTTCTATTCCCACTTGAAAAACTTATCATTTCTTCACAATCTGCAGAATCGATATTTAGGCAATACTAGACAGTTATAATTTCATATCCATCCTAGAATGGATATAAAATCCACTAATCACAAATTAAGTAAGTCGTTTAACCCCAACAACTATCTATTCATTTATTACAAGATTATAAGAAAAAGAGCGATACAAATGTCACATTTGACATTTCATTGTTGTCATTTAGATGGAAATATTTTCGTTGATGAAAACAAATTTGAAGATTCAATTTTAAATTTGTCATCATCGACCGATAAGAATTACTTGGTTCGGATCCCGGGTTAGTTCCAATAGAAGAGTGTGAAAAATTTAATAATATTTAAATAAAGTGTAACAATAATCTAAATAAATTTTTAAAAATCGTATGTAGTATACAGGTGTTCATTTTAAATGGGCCACCATTTCTATCTCGAGAACTATAAGAGCTACAAAGATGGTTAAATGGGCAAACAATTTTTATTTCACAAAACAAAGTAAAAGACCAGTGGTTCTCAAAATACGGGACCTAACTTTTTAATTTTAAATGACAACATACAATTTTTATTAGCTCATTCGTTAGAGAATTTAAATTCATTGATATAATATTTTTATAATCTTACATAACGATTTTTTTGAGAAAAATGCATGTAAAGTTTTATACAAATTTGATTAAAATATGGCTAAAATAAGAGTGCTACGAATGGAAAAAATGAATACATGTTATTTTTATTACATAGAGTTAGAATTAAATGTTAACGCAAACAAAATATTCACGTATTTCTTTCATGGCATTCTAATTCTATGTAAAAAAAATTAACACGTATTCGTTTTTCCATTCATGACCCTCTTATTATAGCCATATTTTACTCAAATTTTTACATGCATTTTTCTAAAAAAAAAAAAAAAAAACGTTATGTAAGGGAATAAAAATATAATATCATTTAATTCAGAATTAAATTCTCTAACGAATGAGCAAATAAAAAATATGTTCTCATTTAAAATAAAAAAGTTTGGTCCCGTATTTTGAGAACCACTGGTCCAAAAAAATAATTTTTCTTTTCTTGTTTTCCCATTTAACCGTCGTTGTAGCTCTTATAGTTCTCGAGATGGCAATGGTGGCCCATTTAAAATGAACACCCCGTATAGTATATAAAAACATTGTAATAAAATAAATGCATTAAGAAAGTCTAGTAAAACAATTATATAAAATGACATCAAAATTAATAATGTTGAAATGTTCAATAAAATGAAAAATTTCTACAGTTCGTATTTTCCGTCCTTTCGTTAGTCTCAGAAAAAGTAAGCTGTACAACTCGAGTGGAATGTCCATATCGCTTTCGGATGAATGAGCACTTCGCCTACGGCGTCGTCCTCAAAGTACATCCTCATGCGATATGGACATTATATCCACTCTTATTGTACAAACTACTATTTTTCTGCGAAAAATTCATTATATTCACCAGGATCTTTCTGTTTAGTACTATCAACACATATGAAGGTCCTGGTTGCTAATTCCGGTGAAGTCCATAATTTTTCTTTACCTATTTATATAATTACATAATAATAAAAATTAAATGGCGGCAGGTATTGTGCTGGTCATACAATATTTTTTGTACAAAATAATTTCCTAAACATATTTGTGTACAGTAAATTATTAATTTTTACAATAATATACCTATGTAAGAAAATATAAACGCGAAGTTGAGATCGTAGTAAGCCAGGCCTAACGATTTTTCTTCATTCCGTCGTCCCATGTATATGCGCGGCAGACGACCGCTGTTTGCTAAGCAATTATTTAAATAAAGATATTCGTACTTCAAAAATTAATATTAATTTATATACTAATCGATTCGTTATACTTTCGCGGTCATTTTATGTACGATTCATATATTGAATAAATAAAAAATACGATGTGGCCAGCACATTACCTTCCGTCAGTTCTATGTATTTTATACAAATTTCATACAGACAGTTTCTTGCGAAAGGTTCTATATTTCCAGTATATTACCTTCCCTCAGTTCTATATATTTTGTACAAATTCCATATAGAAAGTTGCTTAGAATTGATTCTATATTTGCAGAAAAATTATAACACAAACATACTATGTCAATTGCACTTGATATTGGAATTTACTGGAAATATAGAATCTTTCTCAAGAAACTGTCTATCGAATTTGTATAAAATACAAAGAACTGACGGAAGGTAATGTGCTGGCCACATCAGATTATTTAAATTATTACTATGTAAAGCAAAAAACCAGTATTTTGATTCCGGGTACACCATGGTTCCTGAATATTTTCATCTATTTCGGGACAGATTGACATGGAATCATATGACATTTAAAATTGACAACCTCAGAAAAATAAAAATTAACCAAATGAATGATAACGTTGAATAATGCCAATAAAAATAACACAATCAACAATATATCAAATATAAATAATGTTTTCATACTTATATCTATAATAGTTGTAATACCACTAAAAATGCGGTTTAGAAATTTGACATTGACAGATATCGTTTGATTTTGTTATAATGATGCTTGAAAGTTCCAAATAGAAACCGGTAAATAATTTCATGACTTACGGAACACAAAACCGTAAATCTGGTCGAATCGATTGCGTTACCAAACATATTATAAATTAGCTTCTTCCAGTGTTATTGCATAGCTGGCTTTTAATTTCTTTATAAATTTTTAACTCAATATCTATTGAATATTAATTAATATTTATAATAACATGAAATGTGAAAAAATGGTATTTAACAGCGTTTTTTCAAGAAAGGCTGTTAAAATCTTCAAATGAGAGTACTTCTGGTCGACCAATTATAACCAAAATCTAATCATCTCTTCATATGGATGTAACGAAGAGGAATACGAAATAATTATAATTTAAAAATTGTATTGTTGGAGTTAATGACGGAGAAAAAATTGTCACACACACACGTACACACATACACAAATACACACATATACACACCGACATACAGACATCATCGCAAAAATAGTAAAATCGTATTCTAGAGTCTCTAAAACGTGCTTATTTGATAAAAACTCACCATCAAATTTTTGACCAAAAACAATAGGTACCTTCCTTACCTAAAGGTATGACGGAAGGTAGAAATCTATTGTTTTCAAGAAAAGATGTATTTTCCTTGCTTCCAATTGTGGTAAGATACTTTTAATTAATGTTTTTATCGTTATAAATTAATACATTATTTAGAATTATGATCTAAAATGAATAAAATATAATGAATATTAAACAACATACTACTACACTTTTAAGTGATTTTAAAACCAGATGACATTAGTAAATATGTAGGTATGCATTTAAATGAAATCGTAGGTCGTTGCCTACACCAAATTTTTATTTATATTATTAGTTTTTAGTTATATTATCAAATTTAGTTTTGATGATCATTTATAAAGTCACGTGCATAGGTAAAACAGTAAATTTTCAGCGTGCGCATTTAAAGACATTGTAATTAATTTTACGTCAAATTTATAATTAAATGTTCTGCGCACCGGTCGCACTCTGGATTATATTTAAAATCATTATGAAATATTGTTGCAATCTAATTTATATAATTTGAAACGGAAGCTTTATTTCGCATTACATTAGCAATTCATTTCATTTTCGCAATTTCTTCATGCATACGTCTTCTGGTTTAAATTTTGTATAATTAAATTACAAATTGATATGAAAATAAAGCGCGTCATAATGACGTAGGCACATGCAATTGTACTGGTAATACTACTAGATGGCAACCGAGTAGCAAACGAAGAAACACTTACGTTTGTCAAGTTGATATTTCTAATTATTTGTAGCTGATTTTTGGAAGCCATTGTAATTGTAAAGCTGCATATGGCATACTGGTATTCACCCCATTAAAAAAATTAAAAAATGAATAAAAACTGGTCATTTATTATAGTGAAACTACACTTCTAAACTGTATTATAGAGAGTTTTTATATCCTTAACATCTACGTCTACTCCAATTTTTTAATACGTTCAAGTCTTTTGCTATCGTCTTTTTGAATTCCGGAATCCATTTTCAAGTAAACTAATTAATTTTCCATTAATCATAGTAAACAAATCTTTACAATGAGCCAGTTTCACATTTTTTAAAAAGTATTTTAAATGAAAGTTTACGCAACATTTTTCAGTATTAAACATAATAATTTATTATTTTCGTAAATAAATAAGAAGATTGGCGCCAGAAATAGTAATGGAAAACAACCCCCCACTCCTGTGACGTCGGAGAACCTACTGCATGTTATTCATAGACAGTGTTGAGACTAGTGATGCCGCGAGATCTCGCAGTTTCGAGATATCGTCTCGAATTTCTCGAATTTTCGAGACGAGATTCACCTTGTTCTCGTCTCGACAATTCGAGACGAGACGAGAGTAATGCCCTCGAGATTTGCTCGAGACGAGAGTGGAAAGTCGAGATCTCGAAGGTACTTTTTTTAAAATTTTCCATTTAAAATATAAGTACCTATAAAAGAACAAAATATTGGTAAACGCCCGCGCGGTACACATATGTCATCATCATTACCGATATCTGCGTACAAAGCAGATTGGCACACCCAGCAATGGGTAATATGCCGTGATGATATATATATATATATATATATATATATATATATATATATATATATATATATATATATATATATATATATATATATAAATTTATTTATTTTATTTATATTCATGAATTGTCTCTTCATTTACATTCATATTTACTTATTCATTTTAAAGTTATTTTGGGTT
The DNA here is from genome assembly GCA_963082715.1 of Harpalus rubripes. Taxonomy (NCBI): domain Eukaryota; kingdom Metazoa; phylum Arthropoda; class Insecta; order Coleoptera; family Carabidae; genus Harpalus; species Harpalus rubripes. Next base: position 8,368,352 of record OY720453.1, on the reverse strand, counting down.
GTACAAAAAAAAAGTCATACCTATGGTGGACTCTTCGCAACAGCTTCAAGTGGCCGCACTATATGAATATATAATTATAATTGCCAATATCTGCTTACAAAACAGATTGACACGCCCAGCAACGGTTAATAAGCGTATTTTTTATACCTAACCTTTTAAATACCAGACATTAAAATAATCAGTTTTAATTAATGGTACTCGTTTCTTTGCTAATTATAAATTCGAGAAATTCGAGACTCTCGAGTCGAGATCGAGAGAAGGCAAGAAAAATTATGACGAGACGAGATACAGAGTAATCTCGTCTCGAAATTTCCAGACGAGACGAGAGTGGATTGATTCTCGTCGTTTCTCGTCTCACGGCATCACTAGTTGAGACTGATCCAGATTATTTGATCTAAATCGCTGGTATAGTTTATTTACCATCGTTTTTTATCTGATCTAGATCCTTTTTGTATTCAGATCTTGATCTGGATCTAGATTTAAAATCTATAATCTATTATCTTGAAAAAAAGTTCAAATATACGGGACCATAAGGCAAACTTAGATAAAATTTGAGAAGACGAAAATTATTTTATTATATACCTAACAGTTTAAGCCATATTAAATGAGAATACAATAATTTGAAACCTGAAAATCCTTGTAAAAGATTCTATTTCCTGTACATTACCTTCCGGCAGTTGTATGTATTTAATACAAATTCCATACAAAAAATTTCTAGCAAAAGATCCTATATTTCCAGCAAAATTATAACACAAACATACTATGTCAATTGCACTTGACACATCTTTCAATCATAATTTTCTTAATATAGTAGCTGTTACCATAGTTATAGCATAGCTGGCTAAATTATGTAATTTAATTCCTTTATAATTTTTTAACTCTATATCCACTTAATATGAAGTATAAAATGCAGTCAAATCGTATAGAGAATAAAATATTCTTTAATATTTATAATAACGTTAAATGTGAAAAAATGATATTTAACATTTTTTCAAGAAAAACTGTTAAAATCTTCAAATGTGGGTACTTCTGGTTGTCCAATTATAACCAAAATCTAATCAGCTCTTCATATGGATGTAACGAAGAGAAATACGAAAGAATTATAATTTTTGAAATTGTAGTATTAGAGTTATATAAATATATATATATATATATATATATATATATATATATATATATATATATATATATATATATATATATATATATATTATTAAGGCATATTACCCATTGCTGGGTGTGCCAGTCTGTTTTGTACGCAGATTTTGGTAAATTAACACACATACACACACACACACACACACACACACACACACACACACACACACATATTCTCACACTCACACACACATACAGACATCATCGTAAAAATAGTAAAATCGTATTCTAGGGGCGCTAAATCGTGCTTATTGATTAAAAACTCATCACCGAATTTTTTGACCAAAGACAATACCTTCCTTTCCTAAAGGTGACAGAAGGTAAAAATAAAATTGATTTGAATATCGTTACTGATTTATTTTATGATCTAAGAAAAGATTCCAAATTCCTGATTTGATATGACATAAAGGTCCGATCGCAGAAATTGACCTGTGATCTGATCTAGAACATATTAATTGTAACGATCTCGATCTTGGTCTAGATCCTTTATAAATTGATCTGTCACAACACTGTTCACAGCCAATAGGAAAACAGTTTTTCCATCACCTACGCAATTTATATAAATAAAAGTAAGCGATAGTTTGCCACATGTTAAACTGTATGTACTCTGATGTCAAATTATGTTTCAGATCACGGCACTTTTTCAAAATATTATACAAATTTACTATCATATATGTATATTTTTTTCATTTAAAAACTATGGTGGAATTTTGATAGCTGAGTGATTTTGTTTTTTTTTTCTTTTCCACCGATATTTCCCTGATGTACTATTAAAATTTAGTAGAAAAAAGTAAAAGAAATATCCTTCCAAACGTATATATCTCTAGCATTGTTATATTGAAAACTATAACTGTAAAATGATTGATTACGACAAAGAATAATTTATTGATTACAAGAATGAATTCAACAAAGGAAATTTCATAAATAGTTTAATAATAGTAATTTGCGAAGAAAAAAAATCAATAAAATTGTGATGGAAATTATAAATGTATAATTTCGAAGGGGCCTTGCATGTCATAATAATTGCCCTAGCGGTTTCTAGCAGTGGGTCGGCCCTCGGATGTCATTTCTACCATTTTGCAGATGAGGCTTTAATATTATGATTAAATATAGGGCGAGTTCTCGGATTACTTAAAAGATTTGTTTAAAATTTTCATCGCGTAAGGATAAAGGGTCACTTGCATTTCTTAGTGCCTTGTTGTGAATACATAACCTAAATCTATAAACAATATAAAAGTGTAAATACTGCGAATTATATTATGTGATATAAAATGCTTACTAGTACAGGTGTTCAATAAAATTCCTAACTCGGAGTAGGCTATGAACAGAGAAACGTATGTCTGATCATTATTCAATTCGAAAGTCAAGATGTCAAAATTGATTTTAAAATGTAATTTTAAAGGGAAAAGGCAATAAAGAAGGATACAGTTTATTGGCATTCGTCGTTTTCTAATTTCATTCGATTTCTAAAATAAGATTCAAGAAGAACAGCTTTGATTTCTTTAGATAACATTTTTGACAATATCTCAATTCAAATTGACATTAAATTAAATACTTTTAAATTGACATACGTTTCTTTGTTCATAGCCTACTCCGAGTTAGGAATTTTTTTGAACACACTGTATATTCTTTAAATTATGTATATTGCTTTGAAAGTACAGGCGATATATAATTCTAACTGATACTTTTATCTAATTTTGACATTTGTTATCGATCATTAATATAATAACGACAGCGTATTACTGATCAGGGCCGGATCTAGGGTGTGGCGAGCGAGGCACTTGCCTCAGGTTTAAAGTTTAAAGGGGCGCCAACTAAAAGACCAAAAGATCATTTTTTACTACCTATTTATAAAAGCGGCTCAATGAGATAATTACCTCAATAATGAAGATTATTTATTTGCAATATGTAATAATAAAAATTACATTAAATGAATTTATGTTTAGCACAGACCGCGCAGGTGAATTTAAATAATGCAATCAGCATTTAGAGCAGGGCCCCTTTGTGCTGCACAAGCGCCTGAGTAATTTGATCTTACAGAAATAATTGACATAAAATCGAAAATTAACTACAATTTTTTGTGTACGCTATCAGTTTGGGATCATATTTTACCTCAAGTAGATAAAGTAGTGCAATCAAAAAATATAACTGTGCTTAAGGTATCTCAACTTGTTAAAGGACTGGTAATGTGTTTGCAAGAAATGAGGGATCATAGTTTCGAAGACGTGTTTGAGGAATGCAAAAATACGGCGGAACGTTTAAACATTACACCTGAATTTAAAAATAAAAGGAAACGGACGACATAGAGGTTGCATATGTATTAAGCACAGTACGAAAGAAGCAATTTTTCTGACCAGAAATTTTTTGTAATTGAAATAAACCAATCATTGGATGCTCTTATATTTCATTTAAACTGGAGGTATGAAACACTTAACAACGTAGCAACAGATTTTGGATTTCTTTCTGACGAGAAACTAGCCGCTATGAGTGTGATTTGCAAGATCAACTGCAAATTTTAACTCTAAAATATAAGTGAGTTAAATGCTATAGAAATGGCAGATGAAATTTCGAGTTTTAAGATGTACACTTTATCCATTCTTCCCAATGTAACTATAGCTTCTAGTTTATATTATACATTAAAGAATCGTACTCCAACCTCGAAGTAGCTTTAAGAATTTTTCAATCGATTCCCGTTGCGGTTGCTTCGTGCGAAAGATCTCATTTTCTAAACACAAATATATATTTTTTTCAAACACTGTGGGAGTGGGTGGGGGGATGGTGTAGCGTAATATTTTCTTTTGCCTCAGGTGCTAACATATCTAGATCCGGCTCTGTTACTGATCGATAAATTTCAGTGTGTTATCCACTATCATTAACCAATTTTAATGATCAAGTGACTTACAGAATCCCCATTTGAATTGCAATCGATCATTACCTCGATAATAATCGATAAATGATAATGATTGAGTTACAGAATAGCCGCGAATATCTTTTAAAATTTAATTTACTATCATGATACGGAATGAAATAAACTTCCAACATTTTTGCTAATTCGCCTCTGGTAAGTGAAATTACCGGGACACAAACACAACCACAGACAGCAGAGCAGAGAGTGAATCTGAGTTGTTATCCCTCTTCCTCATTTTGCTGCTTTGTTCGTGGGATCTTGCAGCAGACAACCAATTTGGGCCACTTAACTGCGCTTCCCACACCGGTACCGGTAGCGTAAACGGTAACCGGTATTTCGTTTTGCTTTGCCAATTTTCCGGCTAATGTGATTGATCTTTATTTTACTCACTTTCCCTAAACTTTGTTGGGAACTTTACACCGGTTAATCGATAGCGTTAATCTACTCGGCTTTACGAGTACAATCGCACTTCGGGCATTCCTTCAAGCGCATGAATTATTTATTTTTCAGAAGAGGGAGTTAAATTTTCTGCACAAGATAAATATTGGCGAAATGTAAATAATTGACTTTGCTGTTAGTGATTGGTTGTGGTTTGGACAACCGGATTCGAATCCGATTAACACCAAACTTTAAAATTATTTCCAATTTTCAAAAGTGACCCCTGTGGTGCTTTCTCTATGACTACCGGTTTATTATCATACGTAATATAACAAGAGATATGATTATCATCGATGATATTCTCGAGTGAAACCGAGTTGCAGATTTCACGAGTCCGAAGGACGAATGATATGTGCTGCTTCGGTTTCACGAGCAATGTCTTCGATTATTAACCAAATCACGAGCTTATATTTAATGAGAGAATATAATGAATTTTTGTGACACATTGTGTGTGCTGCTAACCTAACTTTCCATATATTGTATTACAACATGGTTAATTTTTCAATTGTCTTATTATTTTCAATTTTATTCCCAAAATTAACTGTCAATGTTGTAAATAAAGAAAACAAATCCCCTAGTAACGAATATAAATAAGGTGACAATTTCTTTGTTTTTTATCATCGCTTTGATAGACATGTAACTAGGGAGATTTTGAGACTGTTTATTGGCGGAAAACATGTCACGTGACTAATGAATTATATTCTCAATGAAGTTTTATTAGTGCTGTGAGCATCCGACAAAACTTGGATCCGAGTACCTCGGATAATTCAGATTTGGACCCGGATCCGTTTTGTTTATGGATCCGAATCCAAACTTTAATCGTTTCAAGCGCATACACGCATTGCTGGTAAGCGAATCAGGAATCAAATCCAGTTAGCGCAAGCTGTTTCGGATATTTTCTGTGGGCCTTTTAGCGGTATATTTTAATAGGTATATTGAATGAACATAAAATTATGAACTATGTTAGATACTTAGCATGAAAAGGAAAGAAGGAGAGGGTATATCTTATAGAATATTGAAAATTCTGTAGTTCTAAGATATATAACATTTATTGGAACAAATGCTTCAAAGAAAAAGGAATGGACCTTTTCAATTTAACGGCTATCTCTTTCTATCGCTGCAAATAGTAAGAAAATGACGCGAACAACTGCCAGTTGGGCTGTCAAACGAAACGTCAAAAATATTGCAGTCATTAAAATACCTGTATTCTCAGTGAAAATTTGCATCGTTAGACATTTTAACTTCAATAAAAGCTTTTGTAACTTATTTCGATAAGATTTTTTAAAGTTATCTGAGATATTCTCACATTTTACGTCTAAATTTTTTAGAAGCAAACGTCATAGATCTCAGTTGTTCTTACTACGCGCAGATCCCCATTGCGCATATCTTCTATGTCTTTAAGTTGAAAAGATCCATTAAGGTCAAATTTGAGAAATAATGGCCAAAGGTTTATTGCAGGTGGTGAAATATCTATTTATTTGCATCATGCACGTGGAAATTTAAGCATCAGAAATATGCCGACTATTAATTAACTACATCAAATAAAATTGCATTAATTATATCCCACTACTTTTTATCTTATTGCTCCTGTTTCCCTTTGCTTTTGCTTCCATTGAACCCTGTTTATCTTATGTGGGACGAAATGAAAAGACAAGTTATCAAAGCTTAGATTCACGGATCCACCAATATTAATGTTTCTAGAAATGATTTAGAAAAATTAATACAGAGAATACCTACAGTTTGTCAAACCATTATCAAGGCCAGTGTAGTACATGTGGTCAATATTTAATTATAAAACTCAAGCCTCATCTGCAAAATGGTAGAAATGACATCCGCAGGCCGAGCGCCGAGCAACTGCTAGAAACCGCGAGGCCCAGAGCAATTATTATGACATGCTAGGCCCCTTCGAAACTATACATTTATAATTTTCACTACAATTTTATTGTACTTTTTTCTTCGCAAAATGCTATTATTAAAATGTTGATGAAATTTCCTTTGTTGGATTCATTCTTGTAATCAATAAAATATTCTTTGTTGTTATATTATTAATTTTACAATTAGTTTTCAATGTAACAATGCCAGAGAAATATGCGTTTGGAATGATATTTCTTTTACTTTTGTCTACTAACCATTATCAAGGCCAGTGTAGTACATGTGGTCAAAATTTCGGTGCGACATTTTCCTTATAACTGACAGTTAAACTAACTAAGAGCAAATGTTATAAAGCCGAGTTCCAGATAAATAAACAATATTAAAGCCCGTTCCTACTACCGCTAGTTTAAGTGACAGTTAGTGTTAATCAAGAGTTATTTTCCAAAATGTTCTTAACTAACTGGAAGTTAAAACTTTTGTTGGCATCGCTTCTAACCTTCAGTTTAATTCTTAACTAAGTCACTTTAACTAGAGGTGGTAGAATCGGGCTAAGGTCGGTATTTTCATCTTTGGCTAAATTGTCTCTTAACTTAACAGTCAGTTAAAATGAAAATTAACACATGTGTAATTTTTACAACTCATACTATTTTAATAATAATGCTACACTTATTGTTTTAATTGGCAGTTATGTTCATACAATGTAATCAGAGATGAAAATTTTGGGACTAAATCGGATTACGAGTACCTATATACAGTAATGCCCAAATTTCAAAATTTACTCTTTTGGTGTTCGAGTAAGCTTAATTTAAAGTCGTGGCGTCGTGATAAAAATAAATTTAGTATGCTAGGTACCCTAGTGAGTATTTATATCTCATTTCATGTACTTTGTTGTAGGTTGTGATCTACAACGAAACCCAGTGCAAAGCCTTGAAGAACAAACCATGTAAGTAGATTCAGTTTTTATTACTTGACAGAAAATACATTTCAGATGTGTTTTTATGTACTTCCTGCTTTCAACGTAATGCACCCTCCTACGTCTTCTTCGCCATTTTGTTTTGTAAGTTCAAAGCTAATTTAATTGAATTCTTAATCATAGAGTTTCCTAATTCATTTACTAATATTATCTGAGTGGGAATGAACGTGTGTTTTGAACTGTGATTTGCAATTCGCGTTAATGTCAAAGCGTTTACTTTAAATTATTTCTCCACTTTAATATTAATTGTTTTTCTACAGCCACGTGTTCTCTTTGCAAATTGAAAATTTATCTAAATAATTTTATGCTTGTTTAGATTATGAACTTATAAAGAATACCAAGTAGGTAAACTAGTCAAAATTTTTGTCATTTTATTACTCTAATAAAATATAAAAAAATAAAATAAAAATTAAATTGAATAGACTACTTGCGTGGTACTGAAAATGCGATATCTATCACTATATACCTAAAGTTTAAAAAAATTGTATGTTTTTATGGTAAATTAAGAAAGAACATTTACTGTGACGTCATTATTTTGAATTTGACATATGTTCATTTTTCTGTCTTGTTTATTGTTTGTAATTTGCGTGGGTTCTGTTACTTTTATTACGTATTTAGATTTGTTAAGCAGGATTTTGAAGGATTTTAACTCTACCTTATACTCGTACAATATTAAAATAACAAACTAAAATATGAACCTCCAAACTATTGTTCAAATGTCTTATATATAAAAGTGTTTATTGATTTAGATGCATTTTATTCCCTAACACTTTTATTTGACGCGTTTTTGCTTAAAATAATTAGGCGAGCAGGAATTTGCAAAATACTGATTTCCCATGTTAATTTCCTATGTACACCTTTAAGACAGACACACGGTATATATATATATATATATATATATATATATATATATATATATATATATATATATATATATATATATATATATAATAATAATAATAATAATAATAATAATAATAATAATAATTTATTGCTTAACAGAAATGAATCCCTTTACAAAGCAAATATAAATATAAAGTATACATAAATAAAAATACACGACAAACAAATCGGTTCAAATAACAATGTTCCAATTTTGCGTAACTCAGAGATTGAGCAGCAGAAGATATCACATAAATTACATATTTGATTATAGTGTTCACAACAAATGAAAATGGGCGACTTGAGCATCAAATTAGTCTTAGCTGTGCTATTGTAAAAAGTACAAACTTTACGGGAAGCGAATGATGGAACATGAAAATTAATTTCGGACAGTAAGGCACTACAGTCTATATGATTGTGTAACAGTTTGTATAAGAAAGAAAGACTTTGTAATATGTAACGATTTTGAATACTTGTTACTCCAAGGGATGTTAGTAAAGTATTCTGACTAAAGTTTCTCTCTGGATATTTATTATAGATTTTGAACCAAATAAATTTCAAAAATTTTCTTTGGACATTCTCAATTAGTTGTTTATGAGTATTATATACGGATACCAAACAATGGAGGCATATTCTAAGATGGAACGAACAAGCGCATAAAAAAGTGATAACAATGCATGTACATTTGTAAACTGTTTTATTTGCTGATTGGGTAACATTGAGAGTTTGATCAAAAAATGAAATATATATATATATATATATATATATATATATATATATAATATTTATATTATTTTAACCTATTTTTGCGAGTTATTATAAAAAATAATCCTGGTTAGTTAATTTAATATAAATATTAAATTTCATGAATACTCATATTTCATGTATTTTGTTAGGTAATGACGTCATTCCTAAATAAAGGCTTTACGAAAAATACCTTTAAGGGAAATTTCAGTCTATCCTGCATAATCTAACAAACCATTCAGTGCAGACTCGCGGTATTAAATTCATCGTAATTACAAATAGCACAAACAAAATGCCAGGTTTCCTATTTGTTATATCCTGTGACGTCAGCACAAAATAATGGCCCATAATTATAGTTGCAGAAGTTAGTGCACATCAGTACATCAAATTGTCAAACATGGTGTAACAATTACATCGATTTAATTACGAGACGAGCTGTAGAAACTTTAAATTATCCCATAAGTCTTACATCCAATGCATCTACATCCCGTAAACGTGAATTAGATTAAATGAAATCCTCTCCAGACGGCTTGTCAGGCACTTGAGCTGCGTGACACTGGCTTGAGAACACGGGCGTAGAAAAGGGTTGGGCTGACGGGGAACCATGATAAGAAATGATAAAAATAGTTATTTATGATATGTGTTAAAAGTGACATTTTATTTTGTAAGAAGGAAGTTTGGAACACGACGCAAAGCGGAGTGATCCAAACCTTCGAACAAAATAAAATCACTTTTAACACGTATATCATACACTATTTTTTCTACAAACACTATTTTTTAATTTAAATTTGTATTTCTAATAATTTTTTGACATTCACTTTTTACACTTGTGTCAAAAGTAACAATGATCTGTCACTTTTAACACTGGTGTCATAAAATGACATTTTTAACGCTAAAAACAAACATTAAAAAGCCCACTTTTAATATATTTGTAGAAAAAATACTTTGTGGATATCAGTAATTTATTTTATGGAAGGGGGAAGGGGCGGTCTTTACTTTCTTATCGTCGGGGCCTAGAGGTAACGTAAGTAATAAAAGTTTTGAGAAATAGATTTCTTTCAACAAATACAATTTTTACCTCCCGCTACCCTTGGTAAGGGAGGTATAGGGATCGTGCTAGAAATTGCATATCGAGATTTTGGTAAATGACCACGTTTTAAGGTCCCTAGAATCCAATTTTAACATTTTCACGATGATGTCTGTGTGTGTATGTGTGTGTATGTGTGTGTGTGTGTGTGTGTGTGTGTGTGTGTGTGTGTATGTGTGTGTATGTGTGTGTGTGTATGTGTGTGTATGTGTGTGTGTGTGCGTATGTATGTATGTGTGGATCCTCCATTCTAACTCAAATATTATCATTCAAAAAATTTTGAATCCTTGTATTTCGAACTTTTTCTATAATGGAAAGAGCCCATTAGATTTTGGTGAAAATCGGATAAAAAATTTAAAAAAATTTTTGATTTGCATTAATACTTTTTCTATATATTTTAAGGATAAATTTATAAAATTATCTATAATTTAAATCCCAGAGCCTACGATTTAAACAAACAAAACGCAGTTATTCAAATGTATGTAATTGACAGATAAATGTCACTATCAAAGAACTAATGGAACTAATCATTTCAAAATAATAATAGTAGCGTTCAACGTTTTAAGAAGAAAAAAGTAAATAGAACAATAGAAAAGGAATTCAATACAGTTTCCAGCATAAGTAAACATGTAGGTATGTATTTAGATTAATAAAAATTAACGATTCACAAAAATGTTTAAGCTAATCCTCATTTTTGGATTAGTGAATTCTATTCTATCCCGGTATTTAAAATTTAATCTTCATTTTAATATAGCTCCGGTGGCTCAATGGTTAGAGCAACGCCTCATGTCATGAGTGCCCTCAGGGCTATGGGTTCAAATCCCACTAAGGCATGGATGTGTGTGAATGTGAACCCACTCTGTAATTGGGATTAAATCCTGTTGAGGGGTTTAAAAAAGGTAGTTACTTGGATTAGATTAGACTATATTTTAAGAAATAGATAGAGATAAGGGGTTGTTCCTATAGACTAAGGAAAAAAGAAATCTAATTTTACAAAACTGATAGGGGACCGTTATCTTCAATGCGACGCAGTTTTTTAATACCTTGTCCAATTTGTGTCTCGCAAAAGTATCTTTCCCCGTCTCTGCATCGTTGTGCCACATGGCTCGCTTTTTGTCCCTAGTCATGAAGGTCGTATATCTGAATGTTCACATAAACATCGGTTCAAATTTAACAGCGTACCAACGTACTCTGTAATGAAATTCTATTCCTGCTGAACGAATCGTGGCCAGGATTGTGATTGTGTTGGCTCACGTCACCCGAAGCTAGCACCGAAGTCGAGCCCGGAGTCCCGGAGTTGTAGATCCGGTATTTCGCCCCCGATTTACTGTTAAAGGTTAATGGAGGTTGTAAATATTGTGGCAAGGAACTGGTGAAAGTTTAGATTACAAGATAAAGTAAATTTTAGGGATATTGGCTCCTGTTAGGGTTGTGACAGGATGACGCAGAGTTCACGTTGTTATTATGTGATTGATGATTTTGAAGGGTTAAAGATTTTAAAAATTATGTTTCTGGAATTTAACTTATTATAAATTTTGTTCATAACTTATTAACTCAATCGTCGAATGAAACAATTATTTTTGTAAAAGTCCTGGAAATTAGTATTTCTGAAACGAATGCTGCAACGTTTGGTATTGTAATAGTTATTTATGTAACAAGTATGTAAAGTAGTACTTTTTTGGTCGATGCGGAAATTGTAGCACGAGACGAAAAATACTATTTTACACACGTGTTGCATACAACATTTTTCCTACAACCGAAATGGTATTAATGTTTCTCATAATACTGAGTGTATAAGCATCCAGCAGCTTCAAATACTGTTAGTACGCTTTCTCATAACACTGTACAAAATGTAGCTTAAACACTTGGAAGAATCTCAGACAGACGATGTTTAGTTTTTTATAATGTACAAATTGTACATTTAGTATTAATTTTAAAAATTAGGTTAGGTCAAAAAAATGTTAATGTTCTTAAAAATTAGATTAGTACTCAATATGTTAAACAAAATATTAGATTTGTTTCAGATACAGTGTATATTTATATTTCTTAATAAATTTTATTACTTTCATTATTATTTACTACCTAATTATATACTTCACAGGCAAATTAACCGAATTTTAATGTTGCCTAGCAACGCTTATTTACTTTTCAAGCACTAGTGACACTTTACAAACTGTTATGAGTGCGTGAAAAGTACTTTTCACGCACGGTTGTAGGAAATAGCTATTTGTGTAATAAGAGCGCAAAATGGGACATTGTCGATTGAGAGGATGTTGCCGGCATTCTCTCGAAATCGACAATGTCCCTTTGCGCTCGAAACACACACAAGATTTTTTCTACAGTCGTCACAATGGGGTGCTCCACCATAACAAAAATTTATTTTTTATTTATTTTTACTTATCGGTATTTTCCATTCTTCTTGAGCTATTGCTTCAATCTAATCTAAGCATTTTATACTTTCGTTTTTGTAAATGAATGCCCTATTTTATATTCACAGCAGTGCGGCATTTTGTTTGGTTATGTAAGTGGGTAATGTGTAACTACAGTGTCATTAATTCCTGACTAAACGTTTCAATTAAGAATGTAGTCAAGTAACATTTCTCAACATTGTATAGTTAGAAATTTGAGGAGCGAGCGTTTTTTCTACTTTGTCGCTCTAGACCGGCAAAGTGACATTTTGCGTTGGCAAAAGAGAGTGCAAATAGCTACTTTGTATATAGACTGTAGACAAATAATATTTCCGTACTCTTGCATTGAAATATATTGTTTCGCGTCGCCTAAACAACGTCCGAAACGCAATTTCCCAGGTCTACACCAGATAAACGACCGGGAAATTTTGGAACACTCTCCTATTTCTAAAGCATTTATTAAACTAATATATTCATAATCAAAAAGTATAGCTTAATAATAATAAAAGAAAATGGTGGAATATTGAATGAAATTTAATTTTAAAATAATGAAAGTGCATTTGGTTTACAATATTGGCAAAAATTTCTGCTTGGCGAGAGTCGGTGAGATATAGCACTCGGGAAGTCTGTAAAACACGAGCAACGAACGTAATGTAAATTGTAATAAAACATTAAGAAATTTAACAAGTTTATTAAGTTTAAATTTGCTATATACTACAAGTGAAATACTTGGTAAGTAATAAATAGTTATTTAGATACAATGATTGACATTTGTGAGCTGTCTGATATAATATTACTTGCAGATAATTTCATTGCATTTCGTATGCACAGACGTGCAACATGAAATATATATGGACACATTTTAACAGAAAAAATAAAGAGTAATTTATTTGAAAATTATGTTTCTTTCTAAATAATACCTTACTGAAAGATTTATGTTTTTCACTTATGTTTTTGCAAAATATAAAAACATAGACTTAACTTATAAATCAAGGAATAATAATTTGATTTAAACGTCAACGCCACTGGGTAAATATTAACACAGAGCGCGGCGTAGTAGATAATTAGGTATCTGTAATTCTACGACATACGTCATTATTATTTATAGTGTGTTAGAAAGTAATGCCAGTATTTACGTATATCTGTCACACCACATAAATTAAATAGACGTAGGTCAAATAATCTTTCTCTTTCTAATACAAAATGTTGCTAAGCTACTGCTGTAAAGTGATGTGTATTCTTTCTTCGAAAGAATGACCTTGAATAGTCATCTTTCGTGAATAATAGTGTACATAAAAAACATTAAAATAATTAGAATTTAAATTTGACACATCACTCTGAAATTAGCTACAAAGCAGTAATAAAGTTTTAATAAAATTATTTGTACACAAATTACTAATTATTAGTTTTATACCATTCGTACGAAAATTATTGTAAAAACCACGTGCGTAAACTTAGTTCCCAGAATCGCAAGCTCGCGCCGGGAACCAAGCGTTCACGCACTTGGTATGTAAATAACTATTTCCTACAACCGTGCGTGAAAAATACTTTTCACGCACTCATTACAATGTGTAAAGTGTCACTTTTCAAGCACTAGTGCGTGAAATGTACTTTTCGCGCACTAGTGCTTGAAAAGTAAATATGCGTTGCCAGGCAACATTAAAATTTGGTTAATTTACCTGTCAAGTATATAATTAGGTAGTAAATAATAATGAAAGTAATAAAATTTATTGAGAAATATGAATATACATATAAATCAAACAAATCTAAAATTTTTTTAACAGATTGAGTACTAATCTAATTTTTAAGAACATTAACATTTTTTTGACAAGTATTCTAACCTAACCTAATTTTTAATATTAATATTAAATATACAATTTGTACATTATAAAAGACTAATCATCGTCTGTCTGAGATTCTTCCAAGTGTTTAAATTACATTTTGTACAGTGTTATGAGAAAGAGTACTAACAGTATTTGAAGCTGCTGCATGCCTGTACACTCAGTATTATAAGAAACATCAATACCATTTCGGTTGTAGGAAAAATGTTGTATGCAACACGTGTGCAAAATAGTATTTTTTGTCTCGTGCTACAATTTCCGCATTCGGCTGCGCCTCATGCGTTAAACATCGCACTCGACCAAAAAAGTACTACTTTACACACTTGTTACATAAATAACTATTTTTTAAAATCGTGCGGGACATAAGAATCCTCTTGGAATATTTCCCGCACTAATGCAAGAAATACGGGGACAATTTATAAAGAAATCTACCAAAGCTACTAAGCTATGAAAGAAGACACATTGAACTTGAACAATACTTTATTTTTTAACATAACTTCCTTCGATGATTCGAAAATGCTCTCTGGTTCATTTAATACTTTCACTTAAACTTTACTTTCAATAATTTCTAATTGATTTCACTTTCTTAACTTATTTTCAAATGACATAAATATCTATTTAGAATGACAGTGCAAGTTTTGTTTTTACGGATTTTTTTATTCTCAATAATTCTGACTTATACAAGTCTAATATCTCATCCTCAATGATCATATTTGAATACTATATTCTAAATCCAATCTAGAAACTTAACTATAACTATTATCATATTACTCTATTTTCTAATTACGCCAATAATTCTAAATCCCACATCAGAGGGTGTATTGATAAACACGGGCATTAGATCGCTACATTGTCGTATTTGCTCGCCTCAAACAGGCCACGGTCGAATAGCAAACGTGCCAATACGTGTCGTCGACCGCACTAGACAGAACACTACGAGTTCTTCAAAGCTTCTCTGCAAGAATTCACACCTTGGGGAGATAGACTTGAAAAAAGCTCACAGACAAAGCTCTTTCTTGTTACGATAGACTGAAGAAGCTTCAGTGAACAACGATGTAAAATAGTGTAAATATGGGTATTCTTTCTCTTATCATTTTATTTTCGAATAGAATTCTCCACTATTTTTTAATGAAACTGCATCTAAAAAGTCTTAATTGTTATTAAGCTGTAATAATTTCTTTAATATTCTATGACATACGGCGTAATTCTCTAAGCAGAGTTGTTAAAATTAACAGCTATTTTCAGTTGTTAAATTGAATGTCAGTTGCTTAGTTCAAAATCCCAATTCTCTATTACATCAAGTTGCTAAAATTTAACAACTAGTCGTTACATCGAGTTGTTAATTTAGCAACAGCATTTCTCCCGTTGTTAGTATTGAACAATCGTTGTTAAATGGTTTTCCTTGAAAATTTAGTGTAGGAAATAAACTTTTATTGCAAAGAGGAAGGACAGCAAAGGTAAACTATTTATAAATTTATATATACCTAGGACCAATAATTACGTATATACATTTTTAGACAAGATTTATGCAAAGAAATTTGCGAGATATTAGTAAACCATTATTTAATTTAATTCGCGAATTGGATGGTCTCATGCTTCATGACAGTATATGCTCGAAGGTCTCATGTCACAAGATGAAAGATTTACATTTATTCCAAACTTAAATGTTTTAATTATTAATATATTAATATTGATATGTTACACATTTAAATTTAATCAGCCATTTTAACAAGTCAAATTTATATTATTTTTACTGCTAAAACTTCTAAACGCTGGTCATGCCATGCCTCCTGATGATGAGATTCTTGAAATTTCGAAATCGATTGCATTCATCAGATTTTCCTAACACTTAAATTCTGCGCTTGGCTATGGGTCTTATAAAGAGATTTAAGGGCAAATTAAACATATATGAACCTTATCTAACCTTTATCTTATCTGTCAACGCTTTAATTTTTTTTTTTTAATAATGAATTGCTAATTATATTTAGTACTCAAACGTTTTTTCCAAAACAACTAAAGAACAATATGATATTTGTGTCATTTTTGGAAACTTGTACATTACTTAGAACGACTTTGTTAATTTCTACAAATGATCTCAACGTGATTAAAAATTTATGGGAAGATTTAAATTTTTTATTTTGACTGAATACATAACAGAAACATCACACATCACACAGAGTTTTCAAGAATACAACAGAATGTCAAAAGTAACTTTCTTTTACCACAGTCTTTATCGTTCTTATGATCATTATTTCAAGTTGAAGCTGAATCTATACGTGTAATAAACTGCATCCTGCTAAAATATAAAAACACCTATATTTGGCAGAAAAGTCAATATTGATAATATTTGATTGATATAATAACCTGTCACATGCCAAATAACAACGTGATAACAACCATAAATTCATAGTTTAAGCAGTCGTTATGATAAAGACTGTCAAAACGCTTAACAATTATTGACAAAAACCACTTTCAGTACTGAGAATACCATATTTTAACAATCTTTATAGCACATAACTATAAAGACCATAACAACTACACAAATATTGAGTTTTGAATAGGCCCCTTAGTGAATTAGGCCGATAATCTCATTTTGTCTCCGAAAATATAGTACGCTTAATTGGACTCACATAAATTGGGGTTCCGGATTTCAAAAAGGCGACAGCAGAAGGCTTGAGAGTAGTAAGAATTTGAAATAGAGTCAACGTGTGATGTAGACGTTAATGTCATTAAAACTCAAATATTTTAAAAACAAATAACTTTTAAAAAAAATTGCGATAGTCCCTTTCATACAGTTTTAAAGTCGAGTTTTAATTTAAATGAACCCTGTTCTAATATGTCTGTGGTGGATGATCCTATTCTTTCCGTCTCTAGTACAATAAAGAAAACATCATCATCGCTTCGAATAAAAATTTCAAAGCTTCTGACTCAACGAATGGCAGAGAAAATTTATGCAAATGAAGTAAATATTTATGTAATGATAATGGAGCTTCCCCGTCAAGTGCTTTTTAATGCTACGATAAGTTGGTGGTTTGTTCGGTACCTAGTTCCTTGCGTGCGGAAAGTATATGTAAGTAAATCCCACAAGTCGCTTTTGCTTCTCTTGGTGTCCTCACTTGTCGACTGCCAACGAACACTTTGGAATTAAAACTTCCATGATATGTACTTTACAAGCTCACCTTCTGTTATGTTACATCTCTTTCAGGACTTTAGGTGTTCTACGTTCACATTGCAGTCTTCGTAGTTCTTACTAGTTTTATGTTTGTGTTAATTTAGATAATGCAGTTTTGAAAGTTTTCAGAGTCTGAAGTTTGAAACGATAGGTACTCAAGTAATTTAGTAATTTTAACAGATTCGTTATATGGTGTTCAGTATTGTCCTTACAGCCACATTATATTATGAATATTGGGATATTTAATGGGTCTATTTTGAACAAATCTGTAAGTTTTGCAGTTTTGTACATGTGTAAATAATGAATAAAATCGCAACGAACGATGCCAGTCTTATGTATAATTTTATATGAATCAACAAAAACAGATGCGTTTTTGTAAGTTTTTTACAAATGTACAGATCTGTAAGACTTATGCTGGGATTCTATAACGTCTATAAGCATTTCTATAGTGACTTATTGACCTTATAGAAAAAATGCAATTCTGAGCTCATCTATATGTTATATATTTCGATACATACCTTAAAGGCCTGTGTCCACGATGCTAGAAATCGTTCCGAGTTCTCGATCACATTTTTTGATCATAAACATTGAACTTGTATGACTACAGATGTCAGGTTGGTCGAATTTATGAAGTTAGTTTCAGTCATTTCTACCAATACTAAAAACTAATAAAACATATAATTATCCCGGCAGTAAGTAAATTAAATTTTTACAACGAATATATTAATTCATTTATAAGTAATTATTTATAATCAATTTCAAAAATGAGTAGAATTATGTAATATTTTATAACCTTATCATTTTCAAGCTTATCAAACATCAAACGTCAAGATTTTAAATTACTTTTTTATCACAATTTCCATGTATTATGCATCTTGTAACATTTAACTAATACTATAAATTATAATATAAATTTAAATATGATAAAATGGTTTACAGAAATCACACATATTATGAGAAAAATTATATTTTCTGCCACAGTACCTTCCCTGGTATTTTGACTTTTTTGATTGTCACATCACACATATAGCATTTTAAATATTTTCTTTATTCATTTCAATATACTATGACATATAATATTCATACAAAATAGAAACAACTCAAAATAAAATTGTAGTAAATCGTATCACTTTCTCGAAATGTCAAAATTGATTGCGTAACCGTAACCAAAAATGCCAATGTAGCCGTTAGAGGCGCTGACGCTCAAAATGTGCACATCGCCTATAACGTATATGTATATCCGGATTAATACAGCTACTGCCATCTCTCCGCTCCCAAGCGCCAGCCTTCTCTATCCTCAGCATCTTCTATTTCAAGTCCTCTGGTTGACATAGCTTCCCTCATTCTTTCATTCCACGATAATCTTGGTCTTCCTACCTTTCTTCTAACAGGTGGTTTCCAGTTAAATAGTCTTTTTGGCCATCTGTTCTCGTCCATGCGCAACAAATGTCCGAACCATTTTAAACTTCGTATTTCAATTCGGTGTAAAATGGTCTGTTCCGCCTGCATCCTGGTTCGAATTGTGTCGTTTCTGACTCTTTCTAATCTGGAAACTCTGGCCGATCTTCTTAAGTAATCCATTTCTAAAGCCTGCAGTTTATTTTGGTAGTCTTTATGAATTACCCATATGTCACTGCCGTAACATGTTGTAGATTCTACTAAGGTTTTGCCTATTCTTTTCTTATTGTGTTGGTTAATGTCCTTACTCCACCATATAGAGTTTAAGCACCCTATTGCTCGTTTTCCTTTACTTAATTTTTCTCTTATTTCTTCAGAATCTATGCCGTTTTTTGTGATGATTACTCCTAAATATTTAAATCTGTCGACTTGTTTTATTTGAATATTGTCTTCTATTATGATTTCAAAATTTAATTCGGTATTAGTTGCAAGATATTCTGTTTTACCGAAATTTATTTTCATTCCCCAATTATTATATGCGTCATGGAGTTTTCTCAGCATAAATTCTAGGTCATATGAGTCCTGGGCTATGATAACCTGGTCGTCTGCAAAATTTAAAGAGAAAAGTATATTGTTATTGATTGGGATACCCATTCCCCTACAGCTTTTTTTCCATTTCATTAAAGCTGTTTCTAGATATATGTTGAATAACACTGGTGATAAACTACAACCCTGGCGGAGACCTTTTGTTACTGAAAATGGATCAGATAATCTTCCATGATGTTTTATTTGGGCCTCATTATTATTATAGTATTCTTTTAGGATTTTGATTAATTTGTTATCTATTTTCAAGTCATATAGTGCTGGCCATAATTTTACTCGTTTTATGGAAATTTATAAGGCGATCATTTATAGACTTTCTATAAGCTACAGATCTATAAGTTTGTAGATATTTAAGAGAATTCCTAGAATCGGCCGCTTTCACACGATCCGACTTTTCGCCGTGCTCCGTTTTCAAATTTGAGTACGCGCCGTTAAGCAAACGGCGAAAACAAAAATATACACGGCACGGCATTCCGCCGTATTTCCATCTAACAGTGACAGTTTTACTTTTGTTAATACCAATATGGTAATTATTGTATCTTTAGTATTTATTCCTTAAATCTGTAAAGGCCACTTGCTGGTGTTTTCGTTATTTTATATAACGATATAAGATTTATAGGATTCAACTTTTGTCCCAAAGAACAGGTCTGTCACACTATATTAGAGTAATCAAATATTCTATATCCACCTCATAATTCACCATTTGTATTATTAGTGTGCGCTTCGTAAAAATTGTGGTTGATTTTACCAAATTAAAGTAAGCATGTATACTTTTATTTTATGAAATATGTCATACATCAGTCAATATCATCGAAATATGAATATCATTCATAGACTACTTCATTAAGATACCATAAATAAAATATTCAAATACTTATCCGGCGGACGGCAAAATGCCGGGTATTCTGAACGCAAGCTTACAGATTTGTTCAGAATTGTTGTTATTTTTAACTCAAAATTAAATTTCAAACTAATTAACAATTTATAACAATTTTTAAAACTTGTGAATAAAACAAAATTGTTTTTGGAAAGTTATTTTTAACTGACACAATATTTTGATATTTGTTTGAAATTTTAATTTTCCTGTAATGTGTGCATTAGACACCTATGAATAAAAAAGTAATGAATAAAGTTTTAATTGAATTGTATTGTGTCTGTCTCTTGTCTAGCTTTGGTCAAATTAGACGAAATTAAATTAGTGTATTTATTCATACTCTCATATTCGCTTTAAAAATATCAGCATTTTATGTTTATTTTTTCATTTTCCAAAAACTGTTTTGTTGTTCAACACAAATATTAATTTTTATAGTCCTAAAAGTATCACGCATTCTTTGAATAATGCCCTGCGCAGAAAGTTTATCCTTAGGGAAAACTGGGCGAGTGTAAATAGGTCAATAATAAAATTTATTGTCGACAAATTAATAGCGGAGAATTATAGATTGGGGATTTTTTTAATTTTTTGTATGTTTTTTATAAAAGAATTAAAGCCGTATTTCTTACTTTTCCTATAAATTCCAAAAATTAATAATACCCGAGAAGAAAATTATTAAAGTTTTTGAATATTGCTATTTTTGCCAATCTTGGCTTTATTACTTTATTTATTTATTATCTACGTATACTTATTCTAATATACAGAAAGTCTCACAACTCGCGCCCCAGAGCGATTGAGGAAACACGAGACTGCACTCGGATGTGTAATTTCGAAGAAAAAAAAAATGTAGCTTAAAAGATATTCGAGAAAAGACGTCTTTAAATTGACCAATCAGAGACCTACACCTTTAACGTGTGTTTGCCGTAATTTTATGTTACTAGACTTTTATATAAATCAAATCTTCTTTAAAATGTATGGGCGACTGTAGGTTTCGAAAAATGACCGTGTCAAATTAAATTTAGAACCATCATTTGTTGTTTTAATCTCAAAGAATTCAAATGACAATAATATTTTCGTTTAACACATTTTACACAGCTGCTACAACACGTTGCACTGTACGATATAAATGATGACCTCGGATGACACCTTCGTTAACCTAAATTTGTTGACAGTGAAAAGTCAACTCTAAAGTGTCAAAATTAGAGTAAGTCAAACAAATTTTGTAACTCACTAGTAGTATTTTTAAAACCTAGCAACCAGATTTATTTTGTAACAATATCATCACACCTCAAGATATCCTTCTGGGATTGGTGGATTAAAAAATCTTGTAACTCCGTTATGCAAGCAGCCGCAAATTATTTTCTTCTATTTGTTGGCAACCTATTGTCGTCGGCAAGTGTCAGTTTCGTCTGGCGCGACTTGTGAGACAGCCTATATACATACATATATATATATATATATATATATATATATATATATATATATATATATATATATATATATATATATATATATATATATATATCTTGGCTTTACTACTTTATTTATTTATTATCTACGTATACTTATTCTAGTATATATATTCCCAGTGTAGCGCTTTTTTATGAGTAAATCTTACCTAAATTGTGGCATATCACATAGTTAATGATAAAGTGTAGAAACTTTTTGTTACAAAAAATATTTTGTTTTAATGTCTAATTAGTTTTACTGATGACAGTATTAACAGATGTTCGTATTGAAATAATTTGGTGACTAGAATTTAGTGTTTCGTCTCTTTATTATAGTTATACGACTGTAAATACACGGAAGACGGAACGATTGGTGCGAACTTGTCTTTTGTAGTTCAACTGATACGTAAATACCGAGGTAAATAAGTAGTGCGCAAGCGCTTATTTTTACAGCGAGACTCTCGCGCGAGAACGAGACGAGACCCAAAAAAATGTGCGAGAGCGAGATCGAGATTGCAGATCCGAAAACGAGACGAGATCGATGTTTTATATTTCTCGTCTCGTCTCGCCTCGCGTGTATCACTATTCTTTCTTCGAACAAATGACCTTGACTAGTCATCCTTCGTGAATAATAGTTTACCTATACTTTTTTTAAACCCCTCAACAGGATTAAATCCCAATTACAGAGTAGGTTCACATACACAAACATCCATGCCTTCGTGGGATTCGAACTCAGTACTCCGAGCGCACTTATGACTAAGAGGCGTTGCTCTAACCATTGAGGCACAGGAGCCGATATGAACGTGTATTTAAAAAAAAAGTATTATTGGAATCTATTAGTATTTCACTTTTAATAGGAACACGACAAATGCTACTGAATTTTGGTTTTCTCATTAAAATCAAAGTCCAGTATTAATAGATTTTAATAATTTTTTTTTAATGCAGGTTAATATCGGAAGTATGAATGTCTAGTGTTGAATTTTTAAAATGGTAATAATTCTAGTACATAATCAATTTGTTTGAATTTTCGCTTCATATTTTAATACAGGAGTAGCCATTGCCCTTAAAGTGTAATCTAATTCACTGACCGTATTTAAAAGCTGTAAATTGCATCACGCAACTATCACCCATATCACAAACACAAGTCATCCACTTGGGAATCCCCGCTTTATGCCACGCTATGTTACCGCACGCTATCGCTATTCCGCCATGACGCTATGTCGCCAATCCACCCGTGAGACAAAAGGGATGTCCCATCTTGCTTGCCGCATAGCATATTATCCGTTACCGTTACCGGTTGTCGGCTATGGCCACTGCGGACTAAATCCGAAACTCAATTACGGACGCTAACCAGCGCGAAGCGATTCTCTCATGGCCTGCTAATTGAATTTCTATAAACAAAAGAAGCAACTGATGCACTTGTTGAGCACGGGGTGCAATCAACCAGGTAGACAACTTGGTAAACTTAGAAAGATAATGTCAACACTGATTGTCAAAGTGGACTGTACTTCATATGAAGTATGAAAATAGCAGATGACGCTTGAGAACATGTATTACCTAACTCAATAATTTAAATTCGTCAATATTAAATATGTTTATAAAAAATCTGATGTGGTCAACACCAAACCTCCCGCTATTTAATTTTTAATAATTTAAATATACGTACTTACATATTTAGTTATTGCGGAAACTGTATTAAGATCCATTCCATATAACGATGGTTCTATTTACTATTTTCTTTTTAAAACGTTACTATTATTAATTTGAAATGATTTATAAATTTATCCATAAAATATATAGAAAAAGTATGTCTACAAATCTATCGAAAATTTAATAATCTTTAATTTAATAATGAAACAAATCTTGAAAAAATAACATTTGAAGCTATTTTTCGAAGAAAATCTATTTTAAGCTTCAAGTAAAGTGCCATTTCCCGTTATCTGATATACACCAAAATCTAATGGTCTCTTCGCATATTAGAATAAGGTAGAAATACCAGGTTTCAAAATTTTCTGTATGATAGTATTTGAGTTAGAGTGAAGGATTCATACACATACCCACACACATATACATACATACACATACACACAGACATCATCGTGAAAATGTTAAAATTGGATTCTAGGGACCTTAAAACGTGGTCATTTACCAAAATCTCGATATGCGATTTTTAGCACGATCCCTATACCTCCCTTACTTAGGGTAGCGAGAGGTAAAATTGTAGCATATCTGAATCTGAATATTAAAAATTCCAAAATCGAAATCAAAAACATTTCAAAATCACTTAATTCTATCGAATTTATTTGGTAACTAACAAACTACAACAATTGTAGTCAGTAAGTAAGAATTAGACTTTAAATTCTGTCTGATTTCAAATTCTGTAAGAATTGGGTTTTCCCCACTACACATTCTACTGCTCCAGACCAATAGAATTTGAAATCTGACGGAATTGAGATTACCTCAATTCTTCCTCCGGATAGATTTTAAATTCTACTGGTCTGGAGCAATAGAATTCGTAGTGGGGAAAACTCAACAAAATTTGAAATCAGACAAAATTTGACATCAGACAGAATTTATAATTACAAAATCGAGGCCCAGTTTTAAATTAGGTCTACTCAGACTGGGTTTAAACCGCAATGGACCTATACCTATAGTCTACCTAAATCTAATTTAAATATATTTTAGGGATTGTATCCATCTGGACGTTGTCTGCGATGTAAGCAGACTTCTTCAGAAACAAATTTTCTAATATCTTCGAATGCCAATTATTTGTCAGTGTAAAAATTAATATATATATATATATATATATATATATATATATATATATATATATATATATATATATATATATATATTTAATTAGGAGTATTCCACCAAAACTTTGTACTTTGTACTTTCCATTTACAAATTTTGTGCCATCATGAAACATAATTTTGAAAATATAAAGTGAAATGTCATACAAAATAGCCTCTGACCTAAATTTTATATTAGATTTCATATAAGGTCCAAATTAAACTATTACTAATGAAAAATTTTAGTCCTAAGATAGATTTGGTTTAAATCAGGTCACTATGAAGTTGTCTGTAAAGTAATGAAATGAATGATGTATTACTGCGATTCGTTGATTTGCTCCATGATTAATAGCCAAAGAAAATAACCTACCACAGAATATAGATTTGTGAACATGAATATTAGTAAACAGTAGTTTTAGATGAAATATGAGCAAACGGAAGTGGGTGTACATTTTCAAATATTCCCATTTCGTATTGATGAAGTAATAAAAACCCTGATTTATATACAATAGCTGGCAATAAGGAAATACATGAATGCACGGTTTTCCCTTTAACTGTTTATTAATGCAAATGGTAATAAATAAAGTTACATTTAAAAATATTTATATAGCAATAAAAATAGTTATTTGAAAATGTCAATAGTAAATTTTTGAAGATTAGCATGTGTGGTAAGTCCGGAAGAAATGGCTTACCGGGTGAGATGACTCTTATGCCAATATCCAAATAATAGTATAAAGATATGTTCAATAGTTTCCGAGATATATTTGGAATTTGATACAAAAGTCATCTCATCCAGTGAACCATCTCTCCCGGAAGTACCCTATTAGATATTAGGTATACGAGGATCGGTCAAATATAAGTGAACTTTTTTACCAGTGAATGACATTATGTTCTGAATCATTCGAGCCGAGTTACATTTAGAAAAATTTTGTCGCAACGGGTACCACCCTTATTGGCCTTACATCGTCATCGTAACCCAAGAAAAATTGACGCAGTTGCATTGGATTACCATTGAACAATTTTCTTACAGTTCTCACTTGCTCCCTAGTGATTACCATTTGTTTGGGCCATCCAAAGAAGTATTGGGAGGGCAATAATTCGACACGCCCCTTTTTTACCTCCCGTTACCATTGGTAAAGATTATTAAATTCCCTACAGATTTGCATTAATACTTTTTGTACATATTTTATGAATAAATTTATAAAATTATCTATAATTTAAATACCAGAGCCTATACGGTTTAAAAAAACATAACTCCTTGGTTAAGTAGTTATTAATTTGTATTTAACTGACAGATAAATGTCACTGTCAAAGAACTAATCATTTCAAATTATTAATAGTAACGTTTTAAAAAGAAAAAAGTAAATAGAACAGTAAGAAAGGAAATCAATACAGTTTCCAGCATAAGTAAATATGTAGGTATAGATTTAGATTAATAAAAATTAACTATTCGCAAAAAAATTAAGCTAATCCTTATTTTTGGATTAGTGAATTCTATTCTATCCAAGTAATTAAAATTTAATTTTCATTTTATTGTCAAAAAAGGTAGTTACTTGGATTAGATTAGACTATATTTTGAGAAAAAACTACCAAAATTTGAGTAAAATACGATAATCCAAAAATAAGGATTAGCTTAATATTTCTTGTGACTCGGGCTGTAAATGGCGGGAGGTATTGTGTTGGCTACACCAGATTTTTTATGTCATTAGAATCAAAAAGTCGCGAAAACGGAAAATTGGTAAATGGAAATGCTATGGTTAACAGAACAATTATTTTGACATATGTCAATATGGCAAATATTCAAATTTTGTGCTTTATTCCTCATGTTTATTACTTTAGAATAAAGTAGACCATATTTAGAACGATAGGCTAACGTTATCTGTATATATAATGAAGAGCATTATATTTTCATTTAATTTTACTTTTATTTTGTAGACTGTTTTGACAAGTCAGTACGGTAATAATATTACCATACAGATACAGTTATTACTTAGTTACCTGCCTACCTTTGTACATGTAAACAATGGAATAATATCCTGAAACCGGTAAAGATATTAAACCCTTGTTTACGTGTGCAAAAGTATCCTAGTAGCTAAGTAATAACTATTTTTATGGTAATATTATTACCATACTGACTTGTCAACAACAATCTGCAAAATGAAAATAAAGACAAATGAAATTATAATGCTCTTCATTAATACCAGATAACGTGAGTGCATCGTTCTTAACACAGTTTACTTTATTCTAAAATAATAAATACGAGGAATAAATCACATAATTTAAATATATGTCATATGTCAAAATAATTGTTCTGTTTATCATAGCATTCTGAAAGTAGCATTAATGAATGGTTAACAGAACAATTATTTTGACATATGTCAATATGACAAATATTCAAATTATGTGCTTTATTCCTCATGTTTATTACTTTAGAACAAAGTAGACCGTATTTAGAACGATAGGCTAACGTTATCTGTATGTATTAATGAAGAGCATTATATTTTCATTTTATTTTATTTTAAATTTGTAGACCGTTGTTGACAAGTCAGTAGGGTAATAATATTACCATACAGATACAGTTATTGCTTAGTTATCAGCCTACTTATGTACATGTAAACAATGGAGTAATATTGTGAAACCGGTAAATAGCTGTAACTGATTTGATTTACTTTTATTATTCATTTTCGAAATGACAATAAATTTAACGATTTACAATTCACCGTATCCAATTTCTATTGCTATTAGTACCACTAGAAGCATATGCATAATTGCAATAATTGTGTTATAAATTTGTCGTGATATTATAATATTCATTCAAATAACCTTGTAAATGCATTTTCCACAATTTACATTTCAAATGAAAGCATTAATTTTCAATTTCGAAAATTGGTCCCGTCAATATATGGCATAATTTCAAAATTAAACATTCCATAAAATATTTGCAATTGCACATTAACATGCAAATACGAGGGCAAGGTGAAAAGTTTTCGGCATGGCAGTGAAGGACTGTATTTTTAGGGTGAAAAATGCATAAGCTCAATGCACTTTGCCCAACGTTTTTCCAATGAATGGATTCCATTCCTGAAGTGCGATTCCGGAAGGCCTGCAAAATACCCATCTACGGCTGCTATCACTTCTTGATTTGAGATAAAACGCTTTCCAAACAATTTTTTTCTAGATTTAAGAATAAGTGGAAGTCAAAGAGAGCCAAATGTGGTGAATAGGGTGGATGTTCCAAACATTCGTACTTCAAATCACTTAGATTTCCCATTGCTAAAGCACCTTTGTGAGCAGGTGCCTTGTCCTGGTGAAAGATATTTTTTTTCTTTTGCAATCCAGGCCTCTTCTCATGAATTTTCTTTTTTAGTTGGTCCAGAAGATTTGCATAGTACTCTCCAGTTATGGTTTTACCCTTTTCAAGGTAGTCAATAAAAAGAATCACTTTTGCATCCCATAAAATATTGGCCATAATCTTTTCGGCAAATAAAACTCACTTCGCCTTTCTTGGTGCAGAGCCACCGGCTTCCACCCACTGCTTTGATTATTGTTTTGTCTGGTGTATAGTGGTGTAACATTGCTCGGAATCTCGTTTTCGCATTTGCTTTTGGTCAGCGTTTAACAAGTGCGGCACCCATCTTGCACAAAGCTTTTTCATGTTTAACTCTTGATGTAAAATGTACCGCACCCTTTCTTCTGAAATACCTTCGGCCTCAGCAATCTCATACACTTTTAATCGCCGATCGTCCAACACCATATTGTGCACCTTTTCGAAGATTTCATTAGCAGTTGCAGTTTTTGGTCGTCCTTCTCGTGGATCATCTCCCAGGGATATTCGACCACGTATAAATTCAGCCGCCCGCTTTTTCACCGTTGAAAATGAGCAGACTCCTTATAAAACTTCACTAACTTTGGATGAATTTCCGTTGGGGTTAAACTGTCCAAAACGAAGAATTTTATGACTGCTCGATATTCAAATTTACCCAATACAACGAAACACACACAACACGTCAACTTCAAAAAGCCGTATAAATAAACTATTTTGCGCATCAAGTTGAAAATTCACACTTATTATTGTGACACTTGAAACAACATCATACACTCTAAGAAATATCGTTCGTGTAAAGTAACCAAATCGATTGGTGAAGTAATTTGATGTTAATTTTAACACATAAATAAGTACATTTTTCGTCCGTGTTAAAAATACAGTTTAGTTAAATTTTGTCCGTGTTATTTTAATAAATTTCAAATATGTTAATCACATAGGGAGTAAATGAGATATATTACTCAAAAATATGGTTACTTTTAATTATCATCAATTTTTTGAGTTACTTATGCTCAACTTAGTGTACATTTGCAAAATAAGGTGCTGGAACCACACTATATTTCGTTAAATGTAATATAACATTCAACGCTGTTAATATGACGTGTATTTACTACAAGCAGCGATCAAATCAGCACCAAAGTGTGGATTGTGCAACTGTGATATGTGATATACATATTCATGGTTTGATCTGTGAGATGTACGAACGTGTTTATTACTACAAAAGTGTTATTACATACTTCAAAATAGATACATAAAAATGAATAGTTCTAAATGTTTCTTTTATACCAACTAACTGCCTCCTGCCAGAAATTATTGAGTCTTTGGATACAATATATTTTGTTTAAACTCTATAGCCACTAAAATTGCAAAATTAAATGTGTCTGAAATGACTTTAATATTTTTAAATATTTGTTTGTACAAAGAACCATATGAAACGCTTTCATGTTCCGAGTTCCGTTGGAAATTATATTAACATATTTTTGTACAACGCAGATATT
This sequence comes from Harpalus rubripes, assembly GCA_963082715.1. NCBI lineage: Eukaryota > Metazoa > Arthropoda > Insecta > Coleoptera > Carabidae > Harpalus > Harpalus rubripes. Next base: position 8,338,936 of record OY720453.1, on the reverse strand, counting down.
AGCCAAATATAAGATTTACTTATGTATTTTTTGATATAATAAAATTATATTTATATTTCAATGATATCCTTATTTACCTTATTTAACACATATTCTGTAAAAAAAATACTCAAATACGAGTAAATGAATACACCAAGAGGTGCTACTGAAACGCGTACTTTACACTATTTAGTGTAGAAGGTAATTAACTCGTACATTTAGTTAAAATATGAATTTCCGTGTAAATTTTAACACACACTTATATTTTTAACTAGAAATTTTGTGTTAAATATTAAACCAATTTCCAGTGTACTTTTTAACAAAACAGATACTTTGTTAAAATTACACGTAATCTGGTGGACCTCCTGCAACCAATTTTAGTGTTAAAATTGGTTAAAAATTTCTTAGAGTGTAACAAAATATTTCATTGATATCAAAACCTACGCTCTGTTAGGCCGAGAACTTTTCACCTTACCCTCGTATGTAACAGTTTTGGCGTAACTCGTTTATAAGTCCAACAGTAGGAAATGAGGTCCAGAATTCGAATCTGCATTTGATGTATCTACAACCCAACCAGTCTCAAACATCCTGAATCCTGGCCGAGATCGTTCCAAGCTAATCAGATGATAATATATGTCTGCAGCACATACGGCTGACATTTTGGTAATTCATTGCTGACAACTAATTCATAAGATGACACTAAATCACCACTTCGACAGTTCCGGTCGAGAATGAAGAGGGTGCATTTAAATCCGGTTAAAACAAATGAATCAGGGAACTATGCCTCGCTAACGACAAACTAAAACACTCAAGTTGCTGTAATTGTAATTAAAGTTATGAGAAGTGAACACCAGATGGCGACCTCTACTTATGATGAGCTACGGCACAAATGAGGTGGAGGTGTGCTTATTAAATTTTAACAATGCGCAAAATTCGCGGAAATGATGAGAGAAACTTTCACAGAATTTTGCTTCATTGTATGTCACGTGTTTTAACCAATTCTGTCATTATTATACTGAGATTAAAGCTCTACAGATTTTGAAAATATAGATGTGACGTCACGAATATAATATATCAAACTGTTTTCTTCGTGGACTTAAATGTTCTTTAAATATGTGCTATTTCTAATTATATTTATAAAAAATAAAAAAACATATTATTATACTGTACAAGTCCATATGATTTATAATTGGAAGTGTATTTAAATTGTTAAGTTTAATGCAAAAAATTATATTCAAATAAAAACTGTTTGAGAATTGCAGTACTGGACAGATAGCCACCCCTCCGCTATTTCAATTTCTCTATTTCCATTGGTAGTAGGCTCCTCCCCCTAACTGGGTATTCGTTATATATTTATAGGCCGTCTTTGAGTCGCCAATCAAAATAATATATATATATATATATATATATATATATATATATATATATATATATATATATATATATATATATTTCACGAACTGGCGTATCTCAATTCCCCACCGTTTTCATAATACAGAGAGAGAATCAACCGACATGCATAATATGTTGAACTAAATTAATAACCATCTAATTCTGTATAAATATGCACACTATCAAAAAGTATTTATAAATATTAGTTGAAATAATTTTTAAACAGTCAAATTATTTAAGACAAATAAACTTTTTCAAAATGTTCTAATTATTATCTATTCTCCGTGTTATTATTGAAATATTAACTAATATTAATAAGCTACTGAAGAATTATAAAATAAAATAAGATAAATGTTGGACCAACCTCGCCTACTATCAGTCCAATTTGGCCAACAGAGGCATCGCAGATCTCTGCATTTCAGGAACCAGGAACGTTTGCTGGAACAAATATTCAGTTATTTTACTATTTAGCTCATTGAAAACCATCACACATTAAAAATTCATATCACAAATTTACACTATTTTAACTCCTCCAACAAAAGCTATTCACGAGAATTGCACTTACTAAGAGCAGAACACATTCTCATTTGTAGGTAATAAACTCAATGACAAAAGACAGCAATAATAAACAACAAAAATCGGTCTTAATATTAGCTAGAATTTGTGTGTCAAGAGTCGATCTGTAGTTTCACTGGTTGATGCGAAATTTAAATAAAAATAATAATGAATTATTTATTCACTTAACTAGTGTAGAATGACAAATAAACTAAAAATATCGTCAACCAGTGGCACTAAATATATATATATATATATATATATATATATATATATATATATATATATATATATATATATATATATACATATATATACAGGGTGTTCATTTTAAATGGGCCACCATTGCTATCTCGAGAACTATAAGAGCTACAAAGATGATTAAATGGACAAACAATTTCTATTTCACAAGACAAATTTAAATAAAAGAAAAATTATTTTTATGGGCCAGTGTTTCTCAAAATACGGGACATAGCTTTTTAATTTTAAATGAGAACATGGCAGTCTAATACTGTGTTAAAAAATTAACACGTATTCGTTTTTTCCATTCATGACACTCGTATTATAGCCAAATTTTAATCAAATTAATACTTTACGTGCATTTTTCTCAAAAAAAATAATTTTTTAAGGGAATAAAAATATTATATGACTGAATTTAGAATTAAATTCTCTAACGAATGAGCAAATAAAAAATATATGACCACATTTATATATATATATATATATATATATATATATATATATATATATATATATATATATATATATATATATAAATTTTAAGAATGAAAGAACAGAAATTTTGAAATTTCGCACCTAACCGTCTACATCCTGCATAGCTTTAAAATTCTATTTGAACTATAAATCTACTAAGTATTTCTCTTGTAAATTGTAATTTTTCTTCTCATCTCAAAATTGTATTTAACATTTCGTAGTTAAATTTGAACATGGCGATACAAAAATTTTCCTTGAACTTAGTTATAAGCATTTTTACCTCCCGCTACCCTTGGTAAGGTAAAAATTGCATATCGAGATTTTGGTAAATGACCACTTTAAGGTCACTTGAATACGATTTTAGCATTTTCCCGATGATGTCTGTGTGTAGGTATATGTGTGTATGTGTATGAGTGTGTGTGGATCCTTTATACGCTCTAACTCAAATACTATCATTCAGAAAAATTTTAAACTTTGTATTTCGACCTTGTTTTAATATGAAAAGAACCCATTAGATTTTGGTGTAAATCTGAAGCTCAAAATAGTTTTCTTCGAAAAATACCTTTAAATGTTGTTATTTCGAGATTTATGTTATTATTAAAATTAAACATTACTAAATTTTCTACAAACTTGCATTAATAATTTATTTATATATATATATATATATATATATATATATATATATATATATATATATATATATATATAATGGTTAAATTTATAACATCTATAATTTAAGTCCCGGAGCCTACGCTTTAAACAAGCACAACTCCTTGGTTGCACTGTTCATATCTCAGATGTATGTAACTAACAAATAAATATTAACGTTTTAAAAAGAAAATAGTAAATAGAACCATAGTTATATGGAAAGGAACTTAATACAGTTTCCAGCATAAGTAAAGTACTCGTATGTATATATAAATTAATAAAAATTAATTGGCGGGAGGTATTATGTTGGCCACATCAGATTTTTATAATCGTCAGGCAACATAAAAAAATAACTTTTTACTATACGCACCGAATATTTTCATTAATGGTAAATGTACGACGAGAACAAAATTTTACATCTTTAAAATTCTTCCCTTGTGTACGAGTACACAATTCAGTATATTAAAATATGATAATGTTAGTTGAAGTTGAACCGTTTGAATATACGATCAAAGTAAATCACTTACCCAGTAACCAAGTACAACAGTTAAGCAGGCATCGCTACACGACCGTTTAGGCTTTAAGGTTTAAGGAAGGAAACCGTAACACAAGTTTAATCCTTCGGCGTTAGAGGCGCCCTGGTGCTGCTCTTGGTTGTTTCTTCGGTGCTCCTCACTTTTACGGTATAGCCAAGTCATAATGAACGTTATTTATTATTCTAAGAGAATAAGTTTCCGTACTTTCAAGTTACAAGACTTGACTTTTTCTTTTTCTGTTCTGTTTTTGTCATATTAAGGTTTAGTTCTATTAAAGAGAGAGTGTTTTTCTTTTATTACGTTTGTTGGTTCGCTCGAAACTTTTTCTCGAGTGGACAGATGTTTGGAAAAATTAAATTAGGATGTTTATAGATATTGAATTTTTCTTTCCACTCATAAAATTTAAAGAATTATCGAGTAATATAATTTACGGGTTTCATGATCGTAAGTCTATATTTACATAGACAAAAGTAGGCTGGTACTTAAATAATAACCGTATCTGTACGGTAATATTATTACCATATTGACATATCAACAATTGTCTACAAAATGAAAATATAATATATCTAACGAAAGTATAATTCTTTTCATTAATGTATTAGTGTATCGTTATTAACACGGTTTACATTATTCTAAAATAATAAACAAATGAGGAATAAAGAACATAATTTGTATATTTGTCATATTGACATATGTCAAAATAATTGTTCTGTTTATTAGAGAATTTCAAGAAATAATATTTATTAATAATATCTTTATTTTGTGAAACCGATGAACTATCGAAGAAACCACGGATGTTATGAATCAAAACAAGCCTTGGATATCTTGAAATCCTCGCTCTACGAGCCCGAATTTCCATTTGAAAATAACGAGTTATAGTCATTTGAAATTGAGTAAATTTGATTCGCTTTATTGAACAACCTATATAATTAATTTTTTTTAATTATATGAGAACATAGAGTATATAGCTATAATCGTACAGATTTTTTTTTTCTTAATTCTACTAAACAAAATAACTTTAGCACGCCTTTATAAAGCAATACGTGTACTAGGTCAGGAAAATTTAAAAAAATCAAATGTGCGTATAGGTGAATAAAATACAATTCAAAATATATGAAAATATAGGGTGTTCCATTTAAAAAAGAGAAACAATTCTCGCCGAGCCGTAATGCAACATCCTGTATATGTGAAAATAATTTTAGGTTATACTCCTTGAGTAGACGAATAAATTCTGTTAATGAATTTGTGCTCTATTTCTAACGACAAGGGAGATATCGAGGACGGTCATTTCAAAAACTCACCCTGTATGTATACATATATATATACAGGCTGGTGACTTGTACGACGCAGCATAGGGATTTCAATGATAAAATATTAATGTGCAGTTATTTGCTCCCCTAATTATTTTCGAGCAAAATTGTATTGATATTTTTTACAGAAAAAAATATTGCATCCCAATATGCTATTGTTTATAATTTTTCAATATCCGAAACCGTAAAAATAGTCGAAAATAATAATAACATTTTTGCAAAAATCATTGATGCCATGGAAAAAAATTTAAACAATAGCCCAAACATCTGTCATAGATTCTTCACGTTTAAACCTTAAAGAAATCTTAAATTTTGTTCTCGTGAAACTATATTGTTGTTTTTGTTTTAATTTTTGTTCCATGGCATCAATGATTTTTTTAAAAATGTTATTCTTTTCGACTATTTTTACGGTTCTGGAAATTGAATAATTACAAATAATAGCATGTTCGGATGCAATATTTTTTTCTGTTGCGAAAACCTAAATACAATTTTGCTCTAAAATAATTTGGGGAGCAAATAACCGCACATTAAGATTTTACCATTGAAAGCCCTATGTTGGGTCGGTCATCACCGTATATATATGCAAATATATGATGCGACATTCAATTAGAACCACAGATGCGTTTTGCTGTTAAAATTGATTGGTTTGATTTTCATTTTATCCCACAGAAGATAGTCAGAGTTATTATTTAGTGCACTTTTCATTAAGGTTAAAAATGCTCTACAAAATTAGGTTTTTTATACTGGCCAAATGTTTTGTTTGATTGAGGTCTGTAATTTTTATTAAAAATTACTTAGTTGTAATCATATTTTTGGACGGTACTAAAAGTGACGGAAGGTAAAATAAATTAATATTTAAATTTCAAAAGAGGTCTACGGAAGTACCGAAAGAAACGGCTTATAAATAATTCCTGCCGTTTCCCTATCTGCCGTATCACCCTATAACTATTCTATCTATTACACCACCTGTCCCAATTCCCGAAAATTCCCCTATCTGCCCGTAATTTCCCGAAGAATTGATCCGGTCCCAGGGGGCGGCGTTCCTTCTCTCGGTGATGAGAATGTTGCGTGTTCGCCCCCGGAACATGTCTGCAGCAGCGAGCAACTCACGTTCGCGGCTTTGCCTCTGCCTCGCTGTGCGAGTGCGCTGTCTCTATGGTTCACGCTCATAGCCAGTGCCACATTTCCCCGATATTTCAAAACACATTTGTTACGTTTCTAGCAACATTTGTTCGCGATTTTTTCTTCACTCTTTTGTTGGAATTTTCGCGGGGCTCATTTGTCTTGGTACAATGAGTTTTGATTTGTATTGGGTGAAAATGAGAATGATAAAGTGAGGATAATATTATTGGAATTAATAGTGGTCGTCGTACAATAGTTTTTCTTGAAAATATTCTGTTAAATATCACTTTTTCACATTTAATGTTATAAATACTTAAGAATATTTTATTCTCCATACGATTTGATTACATTTTATACTACATATTCAATGGATATAGAGTTAAAAAATTATAAAGAAATTAAATTTCACAATGCAGCCAGCTGTGCTATAAACATGGAAACATCTACTACATTAAGAAAATTCTGATTGACAAATGTCAGTGTCAAAATGCAATTTACATAATATGTTTGAGTTATAATTTTCCTGGAAATATATAGAATCTTACAAGGAACTTTTTGTATGGAATTTGTACAAAATACATAGAACTGACTGAAGGTAATGTACTGGAAATATGGAATCATTGGCAAAAAACTTTCTGTGTGGAATTTGTACAAAATACATATAGAACTGACGGAAGGTAATGTGTTGGCCACATCAGATTTTTTATAAACAAAATGTTGTTCAATCACTATCTTTGTCAATTTTCTTCGATTCTAATAGTAAATGGTCTCTTTCTCGGAAACAGTTGAAGATCGGACCCATGTTGATTAAGTCTTTTTTTCTCATTTTTGTCAGTACTATATGCCCTTTCATTTTTTCATGAAGTATGATTACACCCTGTATATAGATAGTAATTAATAGTCAATGATCTTATATATTATACTTCATTTCACTTAAGAAAATAGTGATGGGAAGATAGGTACAGTTCGACCTTTTGATTGGATCAATCAAACAACCATATCAGATTAACTGTACCTCTCTCCCTATCACTATTTTCTTACGTGAAATGAGGTTGTGACAGTTCTGTGTAGTTACCTCCCGCTACCCTTGGTAAGGGAGGTATAAGGATCGTGCTAAAATCGCATATCGAGATTTTTGTAAATGACCACGTTTTACGGTCCCTAAAATACAATTTTAACATTTTCACGATGATGTCTGTGTGTATGTATGTGTGTATGTGTGTATGTGTGTAAGTGTGTATGTGTGTGTGTGTGTATGTATGTATGTGTGTATGTGTGTATGAGTGTGTGTGTGTGTGTGTATGTGTATGTGTATGTGTGTGTGTGGATCCTCCACACTAACTCAAATACTATCATCCAGAAAATTTTGAAACCTTGTATTTCGACTTTTCTCTTTAAGAGTCCATTAGATTTTGATGTAAATCGGATAACCGGAAATTACACTTTACTTGAAGTTAAAAATAGTTTTTCTTCGAAAAATATTCTTAAATATTATTTTTTCGAGATTAATGTTATTATAAAAATTAAAGATTATTAAATTGTCTACAGATTTGCATTAATACTGTTTCTACATATTTTATGAATAAATTATAAAATTATCTATAATTTAAATCCCGGATACTACGCTTTAAACAAACAAAACTCCTTGGTTTCACAGTTATTCAAATGTATGTAACTGACAGATAAATGTCACTGTCAAAGAACTAATTTAAAATTAATAATAGTAACGTTTTAAAAAGAAAAAAGTAAATAGGACGTTAGGAAAGGAAATCAAAACAGTTTCCAGCATAAGTAGGTAAATATGTAGGTATGTATTTAGATTAATAAAAATTATTAAAGATTCGCAAAAAAGTTTAAGCTAATCCTCATTTTTAGGTTAGTGATATCTATTCTATCCCAGTATTTAAAATTTAGCCTTCATTTTATTATCAAAAAAAAACGTTACTTGGATTAGATTGGACTATATTTTAAGAAATGAACTTCCAAAATTAGAGTAAAATTCGCTAATCCAAATATAAGGATTAGCTTAATATTTTTTGTGGCGCGGGGTGTAAATGGCGGGAGGTATTGTGTTGGCCGCACCAGATTTTTTTATTCAGAAACTTCGATTTCAATGAATTCTAAGCAGTCATTTCAACATTCTGTTAAGCTATGTACATTTACCTACATAACACGCTGTATAAATGTATCTGTGGCTTAATACAACAACAACCAATAATATAAATAATTCGTAATTTTAAGAATAATATTAATGTTAAATAAATAAAATCTAAGAAAAATACTACTCACAATTTTGTTTGTTTTAATTCATAGTGGACGACAGCTCCCGACTCCGACCCCGACGAAATCGTAGCTCCTACATTCTGCATTTTGAAGCGAGTATATAATTTAGCGAGTATACAGTTCACCGAATATATAGTTTAGCGAATAAATGTATCACACCACACACACACACTCACACTGAATTAAATATCAACTCTAAACGTATGTATTTTCTGACAGTTCAAAACACTGTTTTTCTAATTTGGTTTTTACAAGTCGAAATCAGTTCACAAGTGTTGAATTCAAATAAATGGATATAAGTATTTTGTGTTGACTTAGCGAATAGATGATAAACTTTTTATTTATACAGATTATTATATTATTTTTTGTTAATGCGGTCATGCTAGAATTATTGAGAATAACACACTTGATTCATAATTATTAGAGTTTTATTTTAAATATGTTCATCGTTCTTTCCTTCTACTTTTTAAAAACTCAACCAATTTATTTTTCAAATGCTTTTTAACTCATCGTTAGAGGCTTAAAAACTGCGAAAGTTGTCCAATTCTTTTTACTTAAATCTCAAATTTAAATCATCACTCGAAAATGTTCTCTGATTAATTCCATATTTTCATTCACAGCGATACTTAAAAATATTGATTAATTAAGTTTAAATTTTAATTCTAATCTCAAATGACATAAATTACTTTTTAAAATTATAGAGCAATTTTTTCTTATTCTCAATATTTCTAGTGTGACGCTCGTACGAAAATTTGAAGACAACCTTGTGTTTTCTATTTAATAGATCATTAAATTATAATTCTTACTTTTTGCCGCATGTTTATAATAAATTATCTATGCGGACAGTTTTATAGTTTATAGAAAATTTACTGCCGCTATAAAATAGAAATAAAAATGTCATTACTTTTATTGGTAAACAAATGAAAATTGTAGGAAAGTAGCTTTATTTGTCTTTTATTGTTATAACTGATTACATCAAAAAGACAACACTATGTTACCAGTATTTCATTGTCGTAAAAGCTTATAGCGTTTTTCATTTATATAAATTTAGTGCCCACTTTTTTTCACTAAATGCGTAACTCTGAGTTTTATGTGTTTCATTTATACTTTTTCATAATACCATACTGTTAAATGTGCTTTAACAGTACTGTATGCTCAACCGATATATG